>LPNX010438488.1:201710-240439 GCA_001517045.1 Pseudotsuga menziesii
GGTACTCAGACACAGATTTTGATGGCAATAAGGAGACATGAGTATCAACTTCTGGATACACTATGAGTCTTGGATCAGCAGTTGTTTCATGGAGATCACGCAAACAGTCAGTTCCAGCAGATTCAACAACAGAAGCAGAATATGTGGCTGCAGCTGAAGCAACGAAAGAAGTAGTATGGCTCAAGATGATACTTGAATATTTGCAAGAAAAACAAGAGAACTCCACTCCATTGTTGGTCAACAATACCTTTGCAATCAAGATGGCTAAGAATCCTAGATTGCATGATCGAACCAAACACATCAACACAAAGTATAATTTGATTCGACATCATGTAGAGGCCAAGACAGTCCATCTTCGACATTGTTCCACAAATGATCAAGTTGCAGACATCTTCACCAAAGCGCTTGGACGAAAAAAGTTTGAAAGATTCAGAAACATGCTCGGACTTACGAACACCCCTTCGGATTAAGAGGGGGATTGTTAGAATAATCCTTCGGGATTATTGTAAATAAATAATAAATAGGAATATGATTAGATAGGAAGCCAAACAGGCTGAGCGGAAGGTGAAACCAAACCGCCATGTGTTTTGTATAAATATAGGCATTTGCATTGGAATAAAAATTGAACCGGGAGTTATTACCAACAAAAACTAACTTAACTTTATAGATGGGAACAAAGTTATGGAGTCGCAGGACTCGTTCTCCCATGACGGTCTGAGAGGTAAGATTATTCTTCATTATGTAGGCTTACTTAGTTCATTCGAACTAAGGCACCTTATTCATTGATTCACAGGTTACTCTTATGATATCGAGATTATTGGTTACTTGACACAACTGAGTTCTTAGTTGTACTCCCCGTTCCATCTTGCACTTTTGTTACTGATCTGTTTGACGACTCAGGTATGCCCTATGTTTGTTATCTATCTTTATTTGTTAATTTACTAAATGCTTATGAATTTATATTACTATCCTTTCATTATTATTGTCTATCTCTTGTTTAGTTACTTACTCGTCTTTTATTGCTATTTTGCAGGTTTACCTTGGTGACAAGCTTGTAGACTTACGCTTGTTCTTCCTAGCGAGGGCATCATGGCATACTATATTTGCCATTATGCCTAAATGCTACGACCTAGACCTATGACTTAGCGCATACACTACCTATATGAGCTAGCACAAAGGGCAAGTGATAACACTATAAGCGTATGCTAAGAGAACACATTATAATGTTATATGATAATGTTTAAGGGAAAAAATTGTAACACTATATGATAGGGCTAAGGCTGCGCATATCATAAGGTCTGGACTATGGTATACATACCACGTCGTTAGCCTTTAGCCTGTGCTGACATTCAAAGGCGGGGTGAAACCATAGTATAGAGGGTTTTAACATAAGACATGGTTGATATGATGTTGATCCATGATCTTATGGTTGGGGTTTATGGTAGCGTTAATGGCCACCAGCTGGTGCCATTAATGCCATCGGGGTTGGTGAAAACCCTCGGAAAAGGACTTGGAATTCGTTGTATGTGCATTATGGTAATGGCATTGTGGTGTAGTGAAGCCTCTGTGCATTTGGAGGATGGAGATGACCCCATCGATTCGTGGGTGAGCTTAACCCAGCTCTGTGTAAATTACATTGCTTTGTTTGGTTTTCTCCATGGCATGGTCATCCTCCTCATGCCATCGTGGTTTGTCTGCATGTGAAAGTGAAGGCGCTCCGGGGTTTGCACAGGCTACACTCATCGAGTTGGGATTTTTCATTACGGCCATGGTAATCCTACTAGCAAGAATCACTTGCCTCCTTTCGTTCTGGGCATTCCTTAGTTGGAAATCGTTACTGGGTTTGGGTTTCGATGGTTCTTGTTGACTCCGCATTCAGGATTTAAGATGTAGCTTGCTTTGGTTTCTAAGTGGACTCTTGTCTAGAGATTTGGTAAATGTTTGGGTCGTTGCTGCACCATTACTTGTAATGGTGTCATAGCTCACAGCTTTCCCATAATCGTTTTGATATTTTGATTGATTGTAGAGAGGGTTTGTGCCTTACTGTGTAATTTCACTGCGCGGTAGTTTTTAACATGAAACCTGTAATGTAAATGATATGAAATGCCTACGATTTCTTCCAGCGTTTAAATACTTTGTAAAGTTGGGTATTGTATAGTTATTTACTTGCTCTGTTTTATGTGGATTGTAATGGAATCGATCGTGGCCTTACAGCCTGTAGAAAAATTACTCTGTGTATAAAATATTGTTTTGGGTTATGGCCGTATACACAGCACTCTGTTTGTTTGGTTTATGTTTTAAGTTGGGAGCTTCTGGAGTTTGGGCGCTATGCCATGGGCTGCACCATTGTAGAAATGGTGCCGTAGCCCATTGGCTTGCTACCATGTGCTCTGCTTTAACGTATAAATGGAGTATGTGTTTTAAAACAGAGTATTATATTCTTAGTTCTGTATTGGCTCAGCGTGGGTGCAGTCCATGCCACGAAATGGCATATGCCTCTCCCAAATACTGCAATAGCATTTTAGGTGGTATTTTAATTGTAAATTGTTTACCTAGAAAGAATCGGGCTGTAACAGCCCAGGGTTATGTCGACCCACGATATCGATTGGTTTTAAAATGTGACTGTGTGTTTAGTTTGAAATCTTGGTCGAGGCCGTAACTAGGGTCTTCTACGACCTTGCTGTTAATGTGAGCATTGTTTGAATTTAAGGGATTGTGGCATAGATTTAAAGTGTAGCCTGCACGTATTAGATATCTAGCATGGACTATAGAGAATGGTTAAAAATATGTTTGGTTATGTGTAGATAGATTTAAAGGGGACTTTTAAAACCCTTTGTGTTTATAATGGATGACTGTAATAATAGCACTGTAAATTTAAACATTAGAGCTATGTTAATAGATATGATTTGGATTCTGGATTTTATATAATAATACAGAGTTTGATAATGAACCACATGGATGGTCACGATGCCTTCTCTGTTTGGTTGCTTAGGATTATGATATTTAATTTTTTTTTTACATGATTAAGTAGAGTAGACATTAGGAGGTTTTTAATGAGGTATTATCTTAGATTTAGTCTTCTTTCTCTATACTTAGTTTATAAATAAATTGAATATATAAATTGAATAGTACATTCATTATACAATTATTTAAATAGTGATATACATATATATATATATATATATATATATATATATATATACTTCTATATATATATTGAACCTATACTTTTGAACAAATCTTGAATTAAAAACAATCCTCTGCTGACAAATGAAATATGTCAGCAGAGTAATGAAACATGTAGATTAGGCTAACTAGTAACAAAACTAGGTATAGTGCACATAAATTAATGATGGATATAATTACAGAATTTCACTCAAAGTACAAACCCTATGATCTATGAAGGATATTGGTGGCCAGCCACTTATTCCTCTTGGACCCCAACCATTGTTTCTTTCAGTTTTCTAGTTTCCTAAATTGTAGCACAATTTACTATTTTTGGCAATTTTCGGGTCCTAAACTTTAGGAGTTGTTTTGAGGCCCTAAACGACGTCTTTCAGCATCGAATGGCATTTTATGGTCCTGGATTTAGTTCTTAAACAAATCTTTCTAACGATGTATCATGCGCATCAAACGGAGGTAGTATGCTAAAGTTATGACCCCGGGAAATTGATGTACAAAGTTACCCAACATGGCCCACATTAAGGCGTTTCACCTCCTAGGGTTAGGTTTTGGATGTGTAGGGTTTCCATTGTTTCTCAATAATATATAGGCCTTCGAGCCTCATTGTAACACAGAGTCAGAGGCATGTAGCCACCACATCTCTACCACCAGCACTCTAGCTAGTTTATTTCCATTCTGTATGTAAACAAGTTTCAGTTATTAATTAATGAAATGAAGTGTTATTTCCGTTGCATATTTGTTTCTATGGTTATTTGTGTATTCTGTTGAATTCCTGCATAAATATGGATCAATGGTATCAGAGAAAACTGCTCTTTCTCGATCCTTCTTTGCATGTCCCCAACAAGGGCGGGGTATAAAAAGTTGGAGCTCGATCTGGTTGAAACTTTGCAAGATCAGCCTTGCAAAGCCCGAAGGCCACCCATGTGGGATGAAAAGAAAGACAAGGGCGTAGAAGATCCTATCAAAATGTTGCTCGAGGAGGCCCTTGAAAAAAAAAGGAACGCAATGACGGATAACTTCGCCCAGATCCTTCAACGACTTCCCACTGGCGGCGCATCTACATCTAGCAGCCACTCTAGAGGCGCAACCCCTTTTAAGGTACAAGTAAACTTCGAGATTCCCATATTTGATGGTCGAATAGATGCAGACGCCGTAGATAGATGGTTGAATCTATTAGAAGGGTATTTCTCGGTTCATGACTTTTCTGACCGGGAAAAGATTACTTTTTCTCTACTCAAAGTCGCCCCCCCATGTCAAGGACTGGTGGGAAACCTACTGTGAGAGAAAGGACGAGGAAGAACCCTCTCTGTTTTCAGTCGTACCCACTTGGAATTCTTTTCGAGATGCCATAAAGGGACATTATTATCCGATGGGGAGCTATGAGGACAAGTACATCCAATGGACTACGCTGCGGCAGCAAAGAGATCAAGATGTGCATGAGCTGACAAATCTGTTCCATACCCTGCGTACCAAGTTGGGTATCAAAGATTCAAAGAAACATTTGGTGCTGAAGTACCACAGTTTTCTGCACAGATACATTCAAGAGGAAATGGAGTTCCTCGACATCTCCTTGCTTGGTACAACATATCGGTATGTTGCCAAAATTGAGCAAAAATTCAAACAAAAAGTGAGACTTTGGATCTGCAAATCAAAAGCAAGGGAAGAGTGCCCCCAAACCACAGAACCAAGGACACAGCCAAGGCATGGCGACTCAAGAAAACTTTCCAAAGCCACAAGCAAAGAGCAACACTGCAAAGCCGAAGAAGGAAGCGGGAAAGTGGTGCGAGTTTCATAAGAGCCCCACTCACAACACAAGTGAGTGTTGGGCTAAGCAGTCACTGGTGGCTGAGATAAAGGCTTCTGAATCAGATGCATACTCTGACACTAAATCAAAACCCGAGAAGGGGAATGATAGAGGGAAGAAGATTATCGATGCAGAGCCCAATGCCACCGTTGCCACCACGAAGATCAAAAAGGAAGAACCAGAAGATTCAGAGGAGGAGGAGCGTCTTTTCCACTCCCAGATGTGGGTAAAGGATTCCCCACTACAGTTCATTGTTGACAGTGGGAGCCAAAAGAACCTGATTTCAGCAGAGGTCATGAAGTGGTTGGGTTTGTCGACCAAAACACACCCATAGTCGTACACCATCGGGTGGCTTCACCAAGGACGAGATCTCCGCGTCAACCAGCAGTGTCACCTTCCCTACAGCATCAAGCCCTTCACCAATGAGGTATTATGTGATATTGCTCCTCTTGATGTTTGTGATGTATTATTAGGGCAACCATACTTATGGAAGCGACATGCTGTGTATGAGTCTCGGCCTCGCGCAATTATTATTACGTTGGGAAATAATTTGTACAGGATACCAGAGGTACCACCCCCTACCACTGTCTCTTTGGTTACTGCAAAACAATGCAGTAAGCTCATTTCCAAAACCGAAAAGTTTGTTTTCTTGATGATCCACCCTCATGGCAAGAAGACGATCATGGCCACAACCTCCAGACAGGGCCCCTCCGCACGACAACAACAAATGGATATTGTCGTGGAGGAGTACGGGGACATATTCACCTCACCCACCGAGGTGCCTTTCCACTGTCAGGTCAAGCACCCCATCAATCTGACCCCAGGTGTGCCGCTACCCAATGGACTGATATATCAACGCTATGTTCTGCAGAATGATGAAATCAAAAGGCAAATTCAGGAGCTGCTACAGAAGGGTCACATCCGGCCAAGTTCATCGCCCTGTGGGAGCCCGATCATGTTGGCACAGAAGAAGGATGGCACTTGGAGACTCTGTATTGATTATCGGGCATTGAACAAGATCATTGTCCGGAATAGGTACCCAATCCCACAGATTGATGACCTCCTGGACCAGCTTAAAGGGGTGAAATTTTTTAGCAAGATCGACTTAAAGTCTGGATATCACCAGGTACCGATCGAACCGAACGATGTGTTGAAGACTTCCTTCAAAGCCAAGGAGGGCCTTTTCGAATGGTTGGTCATGCCTTTTGGGTTGACGAATGCTCCTGCAACCTTCATGAGACTAATGGACGACATCTTGTGGCCATTCATCAACTCATTTGTAGTAGTGTACTTGGATGACATCCTGGTCTTCAGCCAGACTTGGGAAGAGCACCTCCACCACATTCGACAGGTCCTCCAAACTTTGCGGCAGCACAAGTTGTGTGCCAATTTGGACAAGTGCACTTTTGGCTTGACCTAGGTTCAGTATCTAGGATACATTATCGATGAGTGTGGGGTACATGTGGATCCAACCAAGATCCAAGTCATTTCGAATTGTCCAGCCCCAACTACTCTAACAGAGCTTCGCAGCTTTTTGGGCCTTACTAATTTTTATCGTAGGTTTGTGCTGGGATTCTCTCATATCACTTGGCCCTTGAGTCAAGTCACCAAGGGAGGAGCAAAATAAAAATTCTTTTGGTCGGAAACTCAGCAGAAGGCATTTGCAGAATTGAAACATCACCTCTGTTGTGCCCCAGTGCTCACATTACCAGACTTACAACAACCATTTGAGATTGAGACAAATGCCTCTGACTATGCTATTGGGGCAGTCCTTACTCAACAAGGGCATCCAATGGCATATCACAGTGAGACACTGTCCGACACAGTCCGCAAATATCCCACTTATGACAAAGAGATGTATTCCATTGTACAAGCTTGCCGACAATGGAAGCATTACATTTTGGGGAAGGAAATGATCATCCACACAGACCACCGACCCCTGCAGTTCATGCAGATACAAGGGAAGTTACAGAATGATCGCCATCAGAAGTGGTCCACATATCTACAACAGTTTCATTTGAACATCAAGTACAAGAAGGGAAGCACCAATAATGTTGCAGACTACCTCAGCTGACCATCGATTGTGGCGATAACGACTGTGCTCAACTCTTGTGGGCACGAGACTTTTGACTCGCTGCTTCTCTACAACAGCAATCTAGAATTCAGCCACACATACCAGATGCTCTTGGAGGGAAACCAAGATCCAAATTTCACCTCCAGGATGTACTATTATGTCACATGGGACACCTTTGTGTTCCTTCAAGCGAGCGTGGCAAGATGATTTGGGAAGCGCACTACAGTCAAGTTGCTGGGCATTTCGGGGTCAAGAAAACAATGGCAGTGCTGCAGAAGTATTTCTATTGGCTGAACCTTCGACAAGACGTTGGGAAGTACATTCGATCCTGCACTTCCTGCGCTATTGCCAAACCATCCATCAAGAAGCAAGGCCTCTATACTCCGTTGCCTACCCCTAGTCGACCTTGGGAATCCATCGAAATGGATTACATGTCAGGCCTTCCTTCTACTAAACACGACAACGACTGTGTGTTTGTGGTCATTGACAAATTCTCAAAGATGGCCATAATGGCAGCGTGCAAGAAGAATATCATAGCAGAAGCCACTGCTAAACTCTTATTTGAACAAGTATGGGTACATTTTGGGATCCCACAGTCTATAATCTCAGACTGGGATAGTAGGTTCCTTAGTACATTTTGGTCTAGCCTATGGTCAATGCTAGACACCAAGATCACAAAGTCCACAGCTTTCCATCTCCAGACTGATGGCCAGACAGAGGTCGTCAATAGGATGAACGTACACATTTTGTGAATGTACAACTCAAAGCATCCATGCACATGGGATGAGAGCCTCCCTTATGTACAACACAACTATAACCAGGCCCTCCACAGCTCAACCAACCACATCCCCTTTTAGGTGGGCTTGGGATTCCAACCACTATGTCCCATTGACGTAGCCATGCCATTTGCAGCTACTCAGGCTGATTCAGCTCATATCCAGTCTGAAGTTTCCAAGGCAAACAGCTTCATTGAGCGCATTCAGCACATTCGCCAACAGATTCATGACATATTGGACAGATCCAATGCTAAGTACAAGCAGTGGCATGATCAACATCGGGTGCAACACAACTTCCAGGTGGGCGATAAAGTGTGGCTACATTTGCAGAAGGAGTGCCTCGCTGGACCCCACCGCAAGCTTCGCCCGCTTCGATATGGGCCTTACACCATCACCAAGGCTATCAGGGACAATGCCTTCGAGCTCAGTATTCCACCATTCCTTGGCCTGCACCTAGTGTTCAATGTGGATCGCCTTCGGCCCTACTTTCCACCTCTACTAGACACATCAGACGTGGCAGAACAACTCACACCAGCAGAGTTAAACCCCAAATGTATGGAATAAGCCACAACTGATCATATTATGGACACACAGATCAAGAACACCCATCAGCAGAATATCCAACTATATCGAGTTATCAAAGAAGGCCAACTCCTTCACCAGGGAAAGTGGCTCACTAGGGGCCAAGTTCAACAGAAGTTTCCTCATCTCATGGAGGAACTCAACGCAATGGAGACCATTACTTCCTAAAGGGGAAGAAATGATCCAGGAGGATATTGGTGGCCACCCACCTATTCCTCTTGGACCCCCACCATTGTTTCTTTCAATTTTTCAGTTTCCTAAATTATAGCGCAATTTACTATTTGTGGCAGTTTTCGGGTCCTAAACTTCCAGAGCCGTTTTGAGGCTCTAAATGACGTTTTTTCGGCATCGAATGGTCAGAAAAATATGAGTTTGTTCCAGACCCAATATTTGTTATCTATAGATGTATTCCTTAAATAGATCTTTCTAACGATTTATCATGTGCGTCAAATGGAGGTAGTATGCTAAAGTTATGACCCTAGAAAATTGATGTACCAAGTTACCCAACGGGGCCCACATTAAGGCGTTTCACCTCCTAGGGTTAGGTTTTTGGATGTGTAGGGTTTCCATTGTTTCTCAATAATATATAGGCCTTCGAGCCTCATTGTAACACAGAGTCAGAGGCATGTAGCCGCCACATCTCTTCTTAGAGATAAGCTACCAGCACTCTAGCTAGTTTATTTCTATTTTGTATGTAAACAAGTTTCAGTTATTGATTAATGAAATGAAGTGTTATTTCTGCTGCATATTTGTTTCTATGGTTATTTGTGTATTCTGTTGCGTTCCTGCATAAATCCGGATCACCCTAGTAATGTACAACATATAATAAAAGATTCTCGAGCCTATGATTTGTAAATTGCATATACAACCTTAGCAGATTGATAACCATAAAACAGAACCACTAGGGTTAAAAATTTCATTGCATCCATTGCTCAACATAAACATTAATGAAACATTGGAAAGAAATAGAATAGGCCTTCAAAGGTTTCATACCTGAAATTTGAAGCTCTGTCAATGGCTGCACCTGCACACTTAAATAACCAGCATTAAGAATTCAATGCAGATATGACCTCTGTTTGATGACCAAATCACTTGGGAACTACCAGGTTCCTCCCAACCATGATCTAGAACAGTTCCTGGTTCTAATCCGAATCCCCCCGAGCTGGACTCCAACATGCAAGTAGCTTAGAGCTCCCAAGGTAGGGTTTTCTAACTGGTAATCAGTTATGAATTAAATCCTCTTTTCCTTACAGGAAAAGTTCTCCAAGAAAACACTTGAGAGAAAAACAAGTAGAATAATAATTCTCCTAGAAAAAATCAGAACCCCAAGCTTTTGCTTGGCTTGAGTCTATAGGCAGACTTTTCAGTGAAATGGGCAGTTAAATCAAGAAATCATTGATTCCTTGATTTAACGCTTTTTAATTTACTGGAGTAATTTTTCAATTCTTAACCTAGGAACTTTTAACTAGTTCCTAGTTAGTCTTTCATAGATATTTCACTATTTATTAGTCCTTTAATAATAAATAATAATTGGAGGAGCTTCTCTTCTTTATTTATTTAATTATATAATTAATCATAATTAATTCTTTATACATACTATGTATAAAATACATAGTATTAAAATGTTTGTTAACACTTTTCTTCGAGCATCATGTGTCATGATCCCTTAGACTTAACGACACTTCTTTTATGAAGGTCAAGTAGATAGATGGCTCAGGTTTACTAGGCTAGGAAACTCTAAACATCTTTGCATGTTGGATTTGCCTCGTATAACGTGGTAGCTCTTCAGTACTTTGATGAGAATACAGAAATTCAAAATTTCATTTAATCACTTATAAATAAGTATGATGATGATTAATATTTTTCTCGAGTCATTTTTACTCGAAAGTTATTAAATTCTTTTCAGTAACTCCTAGTGCTTACCAAAGCCCATACTCAATGCCTTTAGAAGGGAGTTACAAACATAGTGCGATTCCAGAGCATCCACTCAACACTAAATGCTAGGATGTACTTGTATGATACACCTAGGGATACAATGGCCAAAGATCCAATGCTCCAGAGCTTATTCTCAACACCAACATGGAATGCTCCAGAGCTTATGCCCAACATTTCCAAATTATATTTTTCATGTGTTCCAGATCTTTATGCTCAACACAAATGTAATTACTCATGTGCTCCAGAGCCTTTCGATCAACACAAAACATCTCATCGATCATGTGCTTCATGGTCCATGCCCAACACAAATATTTCATCAATCATGTGCTTTAGGGTCCATGCCCAACCAAAAACATATATATACCTATATATCATCAACAATTGGCTTATGCCCAATATACAAAACAAATCATCATGTTCATATGCAGTGGGGTCTTCAACCCAAAAATAAAACATCAATATAATCATCATGATCAATAGGATCATGCATATAAATGGTAGGTCCAAAATTTGGGATATTACATCCTTCCCCGCTTAGTACAACATCATCCTTTGTGTTTTAGGGACTCTGAATGATATCATGAAACAAGGCGGGGTAAGCCTTTCTCATGGTTTCCTCATTCTCCTAGGCAGCCTCATCCATCTCAAAGTGCTTCCACTGCACTTTCAATTGGATTACAGTGTGCTTTCGAAGCTGCACTTCTCTTTTGCTCAATATATGCAAAGGCTCAGGGGTAAATTCCCCCTCAGGTTCCACCTGTAATAATGACCAATCAATGACATGCTTAGTGTCATAAACATATTTCTTTAATAAAGATGCATGGAAAACATTATGAACTTTTACTTGTGCAGGTAATGCTAATTCATAAGCCACTGGTCTTTTCTTGGCCAAAATTTCAAAAGGTCCACAAAACCTAGGTGCCAACTTACCACACCTACCCAAGCTCAACGAGCTCTGTTTTGCTTTCACTTTCAAGTAGACATGCTCACCTACTTGATAGTCTTTATCTTTTATTTTCTTATCCACATAACTTTTTTGGCAGTCTTGTGCCTCTTTAAGGTTTCCCTCGACCTTGGTAACTAACTGTTCCAAGTCTAATAACAGGTCAGGCCTTAACATGAGCCAATCCACCGAACTGTCCCAAGTAACTAGGGTCCTACACTTTCGTCCATAGAGTACCTCGAAAGGACTCATCTTGGAGGAAGCTTAATACCCGTTGTTATATGCAAACTCTGCCCAGGTGCATATAATCTTCCCACTTGGTGGGGTTGTTCATGACATACATACGAAGCATGTCTTTCAGTCTACCTGTCCGTCTGCGGGTGATAAGCAGTGTTGAAGTTTAGTTGCGTCTCTAATCCAGAGAATAAAGATCTCCAAAAGTTTCCTATAAACTTAACATCTCAATCCGAGCTAATCACTTTGGGTATTCCATGCAATCTAAATATCTCTTTCAGGAAGATGCGGCAATGTTCACAGCCTTGTAGGTCGATTTCACGGGGATGAAGTGTGCCTCCTTTGACAACGTGTCAATGATTACAAAGATGAAATCATTTTGCCTTTTTTCTTTTCGGTAAGCCAGTAATAAAATCCATACTAATAACCTCCCACTTCCATTCCGAAATGGGCAATGGTTGTAGCAATCCTGAAAGATGCTAGTGCTCAGCTTTAACTAGCTGGCATTCCTGACATTTCGCAATAAACATTGCAATGTCGGCCTTTAACTTAGGCCAAAAAAAATGTCTCTAGATGGCAGATATCATCTTTTGATATCCCAAGTGCCTTGAGTAGGGTGCCCTATGGAATTCTCTGAGGATGCTGGACCGAATGTCCCCTCCAACTGGAACATACAATCTATCCTTGGACCATAGTAGTCCGGATTCATCCACCTTGTACTCCTTCTATTGTTGAAACAATCGGTCCTCTTGGACCTTCTTGAGGATTTCCACATAGAATGGGTCAACCTTGTTGGTCATTCTAATATTCTCATGCAATTCTGCATCAGTTTGACTCAGGGTCACCTCATATATCATATGAGTCCGTCGACTCAACGCATCGAAAACTTTGATCTCTTTGCGCTTAATGTTCTTAGTTCAAAGTGATACTCACTCAGGAAAGCCAACCATCTAGCTTGCCTTGCATTCATATTGGGTTGATCGAATAAATATTTTAGACTCACATTGTCAGTCTTTAGAATGAGCTTCCTTCCCATGAGGTAGTGCCTCCACATCATCAGAGTCTGGATAATGGCCGCTAGCTCAAGATCATGCATGGGATAATTTTTCTCATGCTTTTTTAATTTCCGCGATTCATAATAGATCACATGTTTGTTTTGCAAAATGACTCCTCCAACTCCTTCCTTCCTTGCATCAGTGTATACAACGAAATCCCCATCGAGATTCGCAATCCGCAACATTGGTGCGGTCATCAAAAGCTACTTAAGCTTTTGAAAACTTTCATCACACTTCTCATTCCATAAGAACTTGTTTGCTTTCTTCTGCAAAGTCATCATGGGGCAAGCGATTCTCGAGAAGTTCTTAATGAAATTTTGATAATATCTGGTTAATCCCAAGAATGACCTAATGTCAGTGACACTAGTCGAGGTAGGCCAATCCTTTATGGCTTGAATCTTTTTCGGGTCCACATCTATTCCTACCTCGGATATGATGTGACCTAGGTACTGTATTTGTGGTTTGTAAAAATCACATTTACTAAACTTAGCATAGAGCTGGTGTTCTTTCAACACTCGAAGTACTATGCGAATGTGTTCTTTGTGTTCCTCTTTATTTTTGGAATAAACCAGAATGTCGTCAATAAAGACTAGTACAAAATTATCCAGATACTTACTGAATATGATGTTCATCATACACAAAGTTTTCGGATGCATTGGTCAGCCTGAACGGCATCATTACAAACTCGTAGTGCCCGTACCTCGTACAAAAGGCGGTCTTGGGGATTTCTTCGTCTTGGATCCGTACCTGGATCATAGGTCAATCTTCGAAAAGATTTTGGCTCCTCCTACCTGGTCAAACAAATCATTGATCCTAGGGAGCGGGTAACGGTTATTTATAGTCATTTTGTTCAACTAACGGTAATCAATGCACATCCGTATCGTACCGTCCTTCTTCTTTACGAACAAAATCGGTGCTCCCCAAGGGGACACACTGGGTCGGATATACCCCTTCTCTATTAATTCCTACAACTGCAGTTTGAGTTCCACCAATTCCGGTGCACTCATGCTGTAAGGGGCTTTGGAAGTCGAAACTAATCCTAGGGTCAGTTCGATGGAAAATTCTAGGTCTCGTTTCGGAGGTAATCTAGGGATTTCCTCGAGAAACACGTCCTTGAAATTTTTAAGAATGGGGAAGTCTTCTATGCATTGTTCTCTAGCAGACTCTACGTCTTGGATGTTCACCAAAAATAACTTGCAGCCCTTCCTAACACACTTCTTTTCTTGTAAGTCAGAGATTTGTCTTACAGAAACTTTCTTTGGGATGCCTTGAACCTTCACTTGGTTTCCTTGGCCATCAGTACACAAGATAGACTTATGTAGACAATTGAGCATGACATGGTGTTGTTCCAACTAGTCCATGCCAATAAGAATATCATACGATCCTAAAGGTAGAATGTTCAATACCTTAGTAAGGAAACCATTCAAATTTACTTCACATTCTTTAAAAATATCCAAAGCCTTTCATTTCGTACCGGTGGCTAACTGTACCAGCCACGGTTTATCATGATTTATTTACCTAACTTGCATAAATAAACAATCTTAGGTGCAACATAGCTTCGACAAACACCAGGATCAATAAGCATTGAAATAGAGGTGTTCAAGATCTTACCTTCGATTTCGACCATTGTAGCTTGATGGTCCGCCTGTCGACCATCTAATGCTACATAGATTCACAGGGTTCCCGCTATATCCTCCATAGTAGGTTCTTTTTGCAGGTTATGCAAGACTCCATTGTTCTTGTTCTTACAATATCGGGCATAATGCGGCTCGTTGCATTTCCAGCACTTGCTCGCTAAAGGGGTAGCATTGGCTCCACTCGCCACTTGATTATTCCCATTAGGAGCTAGTACATAAGGCTTTGTACCAGTTTTGTTGAAGTTTTTTTTCACTGGAAAGCTGTTATTTTTCTTTCTATAAGGCTGCAGGTTTGACCCATGCTTGTGGTTATCAGAAAAGTTTCTAGTCTTTTCTCTATTTTGGTTCTGGTTTTCTTGCCGTAACTGCCCATGCTCATAGCAGAGTCGGGCCTTGTGTAGCGCAATATCCAGAGTCTTTTGCATGTCGAAATCAATCCTGTCTTGAAAACTGGGAAGAAGACATCCTAGTAACTGCTATATCTTCACCTTTTATTATTTGATACACGGTACATAATGCAGCAGATCTAGAAATTTGTTTATAAATGCGTCCATAGTCATGGACCCCTTGCGCAGTTCATGGAACTCTTTTACCTTGCGGTCAAAGAACCTTTTCGACATGTATTTTTCTTGGAAAATATTTCAAAATTTTTCTCAGCTTATTTGTCGCAGCACATCTTTCTTGGTGTGCTTTAAATCTCACCACCATCTTGCTGCCTTACCATTTAAGTTGTAGATAGCAAGCCTAGCCTGCATCACACTGGAATAGTTATGAACCTGGAAATACTTACTCATTCCCAACAACCATTCTTCATCGTTCTCCTGTATTTACTTCGCCTCCATAGGTCGGGGATTTTATTTTTCGAAACTCCCACTGAAGATTGTTATCACTTCTTTGCCTCTCTCTCCATGGAGAAAGTGAGTCATCACTAGCAGGGATGTGATGATCTCCTTTAGTTGCTTTAGGTGTAGCTTTTTTTCTGCTTCTCTTGGGCTGCTGGCCCATTCATGGTACGGTTATCTTTTGGATTTGTTAGTGGACTGGGTAGGTTTACCTTGCGAGCTTCCTCTCGTCATGTTATGCAATAATGCTTCATTTATAGCTTGTTGTTCATTTCTTTCATTTAAACTGTCTTCTTTGAAACTTTTTAGTTCAGCTTGGAGAATGTGCAAAGTTTTCAGCACATTAGAGTTTAGCTCGACCACCAAGTTCACCTCCAGAGTGGGGGTGGTCATTTCTTCCTGCTGGTTGTTTTCTCCCTCAGTATTCATAAACTGAACAACGCTGTAAAAATTTTCCTGAAACAAAAAAATTTTAATAGCAGCAAAAAAAAAAAAATCTGTTAGTAACAAAATTTACTTATCATACATTATTTTCTCTGCATGAATGCTTGGTGTGCCCATAAGTCTCTCAGTATTGAAACAGGGCTCTGATACCACTTGTAATGTCCCCAAAAATTGAAAAAAAAAGTTATAGGCTAGTGAAAACTAACCAAAAGGGATCATTAGTACTAGTGCAGAAACATAGATACTCCTTAAACTTAAAACCTCTTCGGATTCTTCCCACTGTCTTGTTAATCTCTTATCCATTTCGTGACTTATTAGTTCATTTACTTCTTATGTCTTAAATCTGTTATTTAAACTGTCGATATATCTTACTATACTATTGTCGGTAAATTAATGAGTTATATAGATCATCGTTTTGCTCCTGCACATGTATACATTGTTTATTTAATGAAAACTATCTTATCTTTATTGATGGGAACAAAGTTATGGAGTGGCGGGACTCGTTCTCCCATGACGGTCTGAGAGGTAGGATTATTCTTCGTTATGCAGGCTTACTTAGTTCATTCGAACTAAGGCACCTTATTCATTGATTCACAGGTTACTCTTACGACATCGAGATTATTGGTTACTTGACACAACTGAGTTCTTAGTTGTACTCCCCGTTCCGTCTTCCACTTTTGTTACTGATCTGTTTTACGACTCAGGTATGCCCTATGTTTGTTATCTATCTTTATTTGTTAATTTACTAAATGCTTATGAATTTATATTACTATCCTTTCATTTTTATTGTCTATCTCTTGTTTAGTTACTTACTCGTCTTTTATTGCTATTTTGCAGGTTTTATCTTGGTGATGAGCTTGTAGACTTACACTTGTTCTTCCTTGCGAGGGAATCATGGCATACTACATTTGTCATTATGCCTAAATGCTACAACC
Source organism: Pseudotsuga menziesii (assembly GCA_001517045.1). Classification (NCBI taxonomy): domain Eukaryota; kingdom Viridiplantae; phylum Streptophyta; class Pinopsida; order Pinales; family Pinaceae; genus Pseudotsuga; species Pseudotsuga menziesii. Next base: position 218,155 of record LPNX010438488.1, read on the forward strand.
TAGACCTATGAATTAAGCGCATACACTACCTATATGAGCTAGCACAAAGGGAAAGTGATAACACTATAAGCTTATGCTAAGAGAACACATTATAACATTATATGATAGTAATGTACAACATATAATAAAGATTATTGAGCCTATGATTTGTAAATTTCATATACAACCTTAGCATATTGATAACCATAAAACAGAACCACTAGGGTTAGAAATTTCATTGCATCCATTGCTCAACATGAACATTAATGAAACATTGGAAAGAAATAGAATAGGCCTTCAAAGGTTTCATACCTGAAATTTGAAGCTTTGTTAATGGCTGCACCTGCACACTTAAATAACCAGCATTAACAATTCAAAGCAGATCTGACCTCTGTTTGATGACCAAATCACTTGGGAACTACCACGTTCCTCCCAACCATGATCTGGAACCGTTCCTAGTTCTAATCTGGATCCCCTCGAGCTGGACTCCAACATGCAAGTACAAGTAGCTTAGAGATCCTAAGGTAGGGTTTTCTAATTGGTAATAAGTTCTGAATCAAATCCTCTTTTCCTTACAGGAAAAGTTCTCCAATAAAACACTTGAGAGCAAAACATGCAAAATAATAATTCTCCTGGAAAAAATTAGAACCCCAAGCCTTTGCTTGGCTTGAGTCTTTATAGGCAGACTTTTCAGTGAAAGAGGCAGTTAAATCAAGAAATCCTTGATTTCTTGATTTAACCTTTTTTAATTTATTGGGGTAATTTTTCAATTCTTAACCTATGAACTTTTAACTAGTTCCTAGTTAGTATTTCATAGATATTTCACTATTTATTAGTCATTTAATAATAAATAATAATTGGAGGATCTTCTCTTCTTTCTTTATTCAATTATATTTAATTAATCATAATTAATTCTTTATACATTCTATGTATAAAATACATAGTATTAAAATACTTGTTAACACTTGTCTGCGGGCATCATGTGTCTTGATCCTTTAGACTTAACGACACTTGTTTTATGAAGGTCAAGTAGATAGATGGCTCATGTCTACTAGGCTAGGCAACTCTAAACGTCCTTGCATGTTGGATTTCCCTCGTATAACATGGTAACTCTTCAGTACTTTGATGAGAATACAAAAATTCAAAATTTCATTTAATCACTTGTAAATAAGTATGATGATGATCAATATTTTTCTCAAGTCATTTTCGCTCAGAAGTTATTAAATTCTTTTCAGTAACCCCTAGCGCTTACCAGAGCCCATCCTCAATGCCTTTAGCAAGGAGTTAAAAACATAGGTCAATTCCAGAGCGTTCGCTCAACACTAAATGCTACGATGTACTTGTACGATACACCTAGGGATACAATGGCCGAAGATCCGATGCTCCAGAGCTTATGCTCAACACCAACATGGAATGCTCCAGAGCTTATGCCCAACATTTCCAAATTATATTTTTCATGTGTTCTAGAGCTTTATGCTCAACACAAATGTAATTACTCATGTGCTCTAGAGCCTTTCACTCAACACAAAACATCTCATCGATCATGTGCTTCAGGGTCCATGCCCAACACAAACATTTCATCAATCATGTGCTTTAGGGCTCATGCCCAACACAAAACATATATATACCTATATATCATCAACAATTGGCTTACGCCCAATATACAAAACAAATCATTATGTTCATATGCAGTGGGGTCTTCGACCCAAAAATAAAACATCTATATAATCATCATGATCAATAGCCTCATGCCTATAAATGGTAGGTCCAAAATTTGGGATATTACAGTATAGCATTTAAAAAAAAACTGTGAAAACTTGGAAATAGTTTAAACTTCTGGTAAAGTTATTGTAAGGTTTGAATAAGACTGTTTACAATAAGGAAGGAAAGATTTTGTAACGTTTTCTTTTTGTTTTTTGGATATGCTAAGGCTTCCCTTCCAAATCTGTTCCACTTAATCTTTGTTTGCTTTCCCTTTGCGTTTTAATGGAGTATTCATATAAATAATAGAAATTGCATTAAGCCTTGCACAAAAGTAAAAAACGTGAGTAAAAGTAACTTCCATTCCATTCTATTCTATATAGTAATGAGCTGTGAGCCGTGCTAAAATAAAATTTTCCCATAGGAAAGCAGAGAACGGGAGAACCATTGCTGAGGCTAGGATAATATAGTTTACCTCTAATTCGAAGCCGAAACCTTTTGTTGCTGCAATACTACACAGGAATGACGAAACATTTTGTTGCTTCAATAGTGCACATGAATGGTGAAATGCTGCAATATTGCATAGGAATGCGAAAGTAAAACTGGAAGTTAAACTAATAGAACATGGCAACCAAATCATGTTCATCATGTTAAAATAAAATACAGTTACATGATAATCATGTTCACTTGGTTGTTGGATGTTGGGTGATTATGTCTAAGATCTCGTTCTTCTTATATACAACCCCATGAAGCAGAGCGAGTAGAGTTTAGTTAGATTTTGTTATAAATTTTGAACGAGGTGTGGCTCTGTTTATTAATAGAACTCCACCACTAGGGATGACACGTATCTTGCCATATTGGAATCAATCTCGTGTTATTTAATAGACCTCCACCACTAGGAATGACACGTATCTTGCCATATTGCAATCAGTCTCCTGTTCTATAGCTAATTTCTAACACATTGCTAAACCTGCTAATAGACTCCTAAATCAGCTAGTTAAAATATCAAACGACGATCAAATAGATTCTAGCTGTACAACTATCATTTTTTGGTGAATCTTGATGATCCACTCGATCAAGTCCAACTCCCAAAATATCAGATATATACGCCTATCGGCATAATAAAATATTCTTTAATTATTTGGATAGATTTAGAATTGGCATAATTCCCTAAAACATTATTAAACGTTACTTGCTTTAATTTGTATGAAATTCTATCGAATCTATAAGGGAATATATATATATATATATATATATATATATATATATATATACACAATCCTCTCACATCCGAATCATTAACAGAGAAGATGAATTGATTTGGGAAAAAGCTCAATTCGGGAAATACACCCCAAAGATTGGTTATCGACATCTCTGTTCTCAACTCTTCCAAGAGAGACAAAAGTGGTGGAAGAAAGGGATTTGGAAGACAAAATGCCCGCTAAAGGCAAAAATATTCTCATGGTGTGTCCTTGCAAACAAAATCCCAACATGGGAGAATCTTCAGAAAAGGCAGATAGCAGGCCCAGGATGGTGCAGCCTCTACAAAGATGCCAAGGAAAATTCAAATCATCTCTTCTTGCACTGTGTTTTCTCCAAACAGATCTAGGAGCATTCAAAATCTCCCACATCTTGAATTTTCAGTTGGAAAGGTAGCACAGTTGAAGAGGCATGGAAGGATTGGTCATCATCCCCTCAGACAACCCAGATAAAAGCCCTACCACTAATCCACATTTGGGGTCTATGACTCGCTAGGAACAAAGCCATTTTCCAAGAAAAAGCCAGCTCACCTGAAGAGACAGCAAGAAAGGGATTAGATATAATTTCATACTTTCCCCAAGCAAAAACCATGCCCCCCCCAAAAAATTATTGCTTCTGAAATAGTGAACAAAAACACTCCCTGGGATTTCTTCGATGGCGCCTCGCAAAATTCGAAATGCGGAGGAGGTGCATGCTTATTTCTAAATAAAAGTCACTATTTTCAAATATCCTTGGGACTGGGAACTGGAACCAACAACTATGCAGAACTCATGATGCTGAAATTAATTCTTTGTTTTGCCATCAAAAGAAATTGCAAACAGTTACAAGTATATGGTGACTCAATGGTGGTTATAAACTGGATGAATAAGACACAGAAATGTAGAACTGCTTCTCTAGATGCATTATTTGAAGAGACAACCCATTCTATCTCTTTCTTTGAAACAATCTCTTTCACTCATGTCTACAGGGAGCGAAATAAGGAGGCAGACAAGCTATCAAAGAAAGGGTTCACATTGCAATGGGGTAAATGGAAAATTTTGGAAACACAAGACTCAAAGGCCACGGAATATCCGCACAGGCCTTTTATAAATCCATCACTTTAAAACTTCTGTAAATATGAAGTATATAATTTTTTGAAAGTAAAGCTCAAACAGTTTTCATGCACAGGATGGAAACAGAATCTCAGCTGATCATTCTATGTACAATTCAGAGAATAGAACAGTTTTGTTTCAGGAAGCAAGCCTACATGGGTATCTTTTTTTTAGCCATCAAGACAGTCTTTTAGGACTAGTCTGGTCCCTCCAGATCCCGGAAGGGAGGAATAGTTACATCAGAATAAATGTAAGAACATGCTTTTTTGTAAAGCTACCTATAGTAGGAACATAACACATACTATATTTAGTATGCAACTTATGATTAATAAAAACCAGCTTTTTTTTTTTCGAAAAAAAAAATATATATATGTGTATACACACACACACACATATATATATATACACACATATACATATATATTGCAAAATGACCAAACTTAATAATTATGTAAACCAACATGAAATTCTATCAAATATATGAGGGAATATATATAGGAGCCATCTGAGTAGGAAACTTTTTAACTTTCACACTGATTTTTTGCCGAAATCTTGTGAATTTAATCTACAAAATCTGTAATTTATGTTGGTTGTTGGAGGATTTTAAGCTCAAAAATGAAATCAAACAAGAGAAAAACCCCAATACTCACACTGTGTAAGATCCAACAATATTTTTAAAGGTTTTGAAAATTCCTATAAAAAATTCATGACAAAAACACTACAACCAAATACAGAGTTCGTTAAACAACTCGTATATATATAGTAAAATGACCAACGTAATGATTACGTAAGCCAACATGAGTTGTGACAACTACTTTCAATCAATTCAGTGCTTAATGGAATGATATTGCATTATGACTAATAAACAATGCCGAGAGCCTAGAAATTCAATTTTTTTTGTGCCTGTCGATAAAAATTTAATGACGATTTCAAGTTTTTCTTGCATATCAATTGACACTTTAACCAATTTTCGCGAGTGTTAATTATTAAAAATATATAAATGTGAATAAAGTATTTTATTTATATTATATATAAATATAAGTAAAATATTTATATAGAAATTTACTTTCCTTTCGAAAAATTTGAAAGCTCAGAACTGAATATTAATAACTGAATATTAATAAGAAAATTAGAAATACAAAATATAATAAATACAATACGAAAATAGAGAAGTAGCATTTATGTGTTCTATAAGGGACAGGTTATCTAGGTCAAAAGTTCAAATATTTTTGTACCTATCCATATTAACTTATTTATAAAAAACTTGCGTATCAAACGTTCTGTGAAAAGTCAAATTCCAGGCTGACATTGCCCACCGCCGAGTCCCGACACAGTTTTTATTTTGTTTTTAAAAATGGTCCGTAATGTGAATGAATTCCGTTGCCTTGATTGTCATGGTTGGTCGTTCTTGATTGGTACTCATCATACAGCCGTTTTGGAATCGATGATCATCTGGATCGCAAAGAGGTTAGTCAATCAATAGAAATTCCAATTAGAGTGTTACAAATCTCCATGGTAACTTGGAGTTGTATGTAGTCGCAGTGGCATTGCATAAGCGTTAATGAGATTATCCGACATCCTTGCAGGCCTTCAACCGAAACGGAAAGCCAGTATTTAAACCGTTGGCAGTCGGTGGATCACTGCCTTCCACGTTTTCTCGACAGCGATCGACAAAGATAAGGTAGTGATGTCTGTGGTCGCTATGGCCACGAAGCTTCCAACTTCCAATTACTGTCGCATCTGATTAATCGAGCACTTTGAAATTACTGTCGCGTTTGACAACTTATCAGTCTTCTTTCTATTTCTATTTGCTGCCATGGTGACAGTTCCATGTGAACATGGCCGTAAATTGCTTTCTCAACGCGTCGCCCAATCATTTTCGGCGGTGCCCACTGCTTCTGTAGCTTGACTACAGGATAACTGGTCAATACCCGATGGCAGAGGCAGGAGACCGGCTTGAAAACGCAAACTCTGACAAATCAAGAGATGAGTTCTATTATTATTCTATATATTGGCCCGTTCGCCTTCATTCCTCAACAGACAGGGTGCTTGGTTTTCCCTACTTTTTGTTTTTCCTTCGACTTCGCTAAGGTATTCCCTGAATCCTTTGGTTATATGATGCATTTAGTACGATTTATTTGATATGTGTAGACGAATAAACTAGGTTTGTGGATTAATTGGCTTGTTTCTTTGCAGATTAATGGCGCAGATCCACAGCATTGCGTTGATCCCGTTGCTAGGATTTCTATGGATGTCTGCTCGAGCTTATGGATACAGTGGCTGGCAATCCGCCCATGCCACGTTCTATGGTGGCGGTGATGCTTCCGGAACTATGGGTAAGTTACCGTTTTTGTTGGAACTCGTCGCACTATAGTTGTCATGTAGTTCAGTGGTATAGGAGCTTATCGGCCATGGTAGCTGGTCCTGGCATCTGTTCATTAAGTGGCTATGAAAATTTACCCTGCCGGCCCAGGTAAATCTCGGGTCAGTTAGATCCAGGGTTGATGCGGCTTATTTGTCTAGCAGTGTACCTGCCCAATTAGATACAGGGTTCTGTTGTTTAAATGGCTAAGAATTCCGAAAGCCTTTGGCGGTAAGTGTGGATTCAGAGGATTTTTAGAAGTATCAATCCACACAGCTAGGAACGAAGTTGCCATTCATAAATCATAATTTTATTCTGATTTCTGATATATGTTTTAATTACAAATTGTTTTTCTGTTTTGTAATACATGTTTTTATTACAAATCATTTTTTAACTTCTAATGGCTTTTTCCAGGAGGGGCGTGTGGCTATGGTAATCTTTACAGCCAAGGCTATGGAACAGAAACTGCTGCTCTTAGCACTGCGCTTTTCAACAGCGGATTAAGTTGCGGAGCTTGCTACGAAATGAAATGTAATGACGATCTTCAATGGTGTTTGCCAGGGACTGTCACCATCACAGCCACCAACTTCTGCCCACCAAACTACGCTCTACCCAACAACAACGGTGGGTGGTGCAACCCACCGCTGCAGCACTTCGACATGGCGGAGCCCGCTTATCTGAAGATCGCCAAGTACAGGAGTGGGATTGTCCCCATCCTCTACAGAAGGTAATTCATTGCCCCATTATCATTTCCATAAGCTAATTGAATTCAAATTGGTCTGTCTGCGACCTTATTTTAAGCGGTTATATTGAATGCAACACAGGGTATCCTGCTTGAAAAGGGGAGGAATCAGGTTTACAATCAACGGCCATTCATACTTCAACTTAGTGCTCATCACCAACGTGGGAGGGGCTGGGGACGTCCATGGCGTTTGGATAAAAGGGTTAAGGACTGGTTGGCAGGCAATGTCGCGCAACTGGGGACAGAATTGGCAAAGCAACTCGTACCTGAATGGGCAGAGCCTTTCGTTGAAGGTCGCCACCAGTGATGGTAGGACAACTGTTTCGTATAATGTTGCTCCTTCTAACTGGCAATTCGGCCAGACCTTCCAAGGAAGGCAATTCTAACAGTGAGATAATCAGAATGGCTTTCTTTCTTTCTTGTCTCGCTTAAAAAGTTAGTAATGAATATTCCGGCATAGAGCCATAGATTTGGTGCGCTGATCTTGCTCTAGTAGTAATGGCACATTGGCACCTACTCCTCCACGCTGTAGCATTTAGCTTATCGAATCGACAGCTTATTTCAAGTTTATGCTCTAATAAATATAGCATCGAGAAAGATCACTGTATTCATAGCTATATGACGCCAAGATCCAGTGGTACTGAACAATCAGTACCCCATGAATAAATGTACAACATTAAATTGTGCAAAAGCGACAGCAGGGTTTGAAATTAAAATACATGCATTGATACTCACTAATGGAAGCCATTGAAAATTTGACCTTTATTACTCATATTAATGAGTGAGTTAGGAGTTATGGAAACTTTAATTATGATATATATTTTAAGTACAGCGTTATTGGCTAATGCTACCTCAGTATAGTCATACCCACTGATTCTATACATTGTTGCAGTACCTTAAAAACTTTGGGTATGATCATTTATATTATGCTGCATTAATGTGGCGATATGAAAATCCCTTAATGTGGTGATATTATATAAGCCTTTATATTATGTAAAAGTTATGCTTTTCCTTAAAGAGTTTATGAGTTTATGCAGTTGCTGTTTGTTGTTTTATTTTTGAAATAGTGATTATAACTATTTATATTTTGTGATAATATTAATATTAAAAGTTTTTGGAGTAATACTAGTATAGATCTATCTTAATTATGGTTCTACCAAGCATCCAGAGGGATCAACTTCTCTAGAGGTGTAAACCCTTTTTAATTTACAAAAATGTCTAATAAGTATTCCTACTTCTGAGGGAAATAGCCAACTTGCTTAAGTAATTTCAAAATAGGGTAAATATCAGTAGAAAAATGAGTTGAATAACATTAATAATCATATAATCAAATAGTTTACCAATGTTTTGAGAAATGACTTGTTTTTCTCTATTTTTGAAATAGTGATTATAACCATTTTTAATGTGATGCTTTAAGCTAAATCTAGCATTGATATTGTAAGCTATTATTTGTAATTTAGTTTCTATTTCTATCACATATTTTATTTCTAACATTATCCGTGCTTAGGTTTCAAGTCAACTAAATTTTAAATTGAAATTTAATATATAATTACATAAATGTGTTTTGCAATTTAGCTAATTTAAAATTAAATTTTATATGTTCTTGATTTTTATAATATTGTGAATATTGCTCTAATATAGTTGTATATTATATAAGTATAATATTTTTTAGTTTTTAGTTTTTAATTATAAGCTGATTTGTTATAGTTTTTTATTTTATTTTTACTTATTTTTATTGAGTCTACATACCCTTTTAAATTGTAGAAAAGGCTTCTCTAAGTAGTTATTTAAATTTAGAGACATTTCAGATTTTCAAATAAATATTTTATCTATAATTACATAATCCTAAATAGAACTATAAAACAAACACTATATAATAAGCTTTTAATAATTTAAAAAATAAAACAATTATAATACCTTAATCACATTATTAATGCTTCCCAACATCAAATAAATATACACTAACATAACACGTTCCAGAAATGTTTCTTTTAAAATCAATAAAATAGATTTTTTTTATATATAAATATATAAAACCAAAAATAATTACACATTAAAATAATTGACTTTAAGACAATTCTATCCTCAAATTTTGGAAAGGGTTACCTAACTTCCCTACAACAATTATTTTAATATATAAAAATACTAAAAAGTAAGCTATATATTAAAAGAATGATTCACATTAATATTATTAATTTGGGAAATATTTTAGAAAATTTTAAATTTAATGTAAAAGAATTAAAAATTAAAAACTTAAGAAACAATGTCTTCGCATTTATGACAAACCTTTCTCATTAATTTAATATAAAACCAATTTTGAAAACTATCTAATATTAATTTGATTTTTTTGAAAATTATTAAATTTTAATGTAAATAAAACCTAAAAAATATTATATTTTAATGTAAATAAAAATCTAAAAATAAAAAAGGTTTAAATTAAAAAAAAAAACTTAATCGAAGAAACAATGTCTTGGCCTTTATGAAAAACTTCTTGAGCTACTTTAATAAAAAACAAAAAAAGAAATATATTTAAATTTTGATTACTTGGTATCAATGCATGTCATGAAGCTTTTTATGTCACCGCAATGGCTCATGAGTATTAATTCATTTAGATATAAGCAAAAATTTTCAATCTTCCAAAGTTTGTAATAGTTTTTATTAAATGTAATGGAATTTAGACAAAGGTTTGGTAATATTTAAAACATTTAATTAGTATTATTGATTTTTATTGTCTATTTTTTTAGTTTTGTGCCCGAGGACCCACTGGTGATATCAGCAATTGTTTATCTCCAATCTTTTCTGGTTTTGGCTCATTGTAAATAGTACCTTCTTTATGATGACAATTAATATTTCTGTCAACAATGGTTCAAACACTACAAGAAAACCATGTGATTAGTGTCTCTTTTAGCTTCCTTTTTAGCGTCCACTATCACTTTTAGTGTATTTTTCGTCATTTTTTGGACAAAGTGGATGTTTCTCCATGAGATGGTGTTTTTTGCGTCCCTTTTTAAAAGTTGGTGCTATTTTGGACGCTAATTAGCATCCCAATTAGTTTTCCAATTAGCATCCCAATTAGAGTCCCAAATAGCATCCCAATTAGCATCTCAATTAGCATCCCAATTACCGTCCATTTTTAAAAGTTGGCGCTATTTTGGACACTAATTAACATCCCAATTAGTGCCACAATTAACATCCCAAATAGAATCCCAATTATCGTCCCAATTAGCATCCCAATTAGCGTCCCATTTTAAAAGTTGGCACTATTTTGGATCCTAATTAGCATCCCAATTAATGTTCCGATTAGCATTCCAATTAGTATCCCAATCAGCATCCTAATTAGCATCCCAATTATCGTCCCTTTCTAAAAGTTGGCGCTATTTTGGACGTTAATTAGCATCCTAATTAACGTCCCAATTAACATCACAATTAACATCCCAATTAATGTCCCAATTAGCGTCCGCAAAAGCATCCCATATAACGCCAAGAATAGCCTCAAAAAAAACGTCCTGAATAACATAGCACCATATATTAATCCAGGGTTAGTGATAGGAATTTTGCCATGAATTTTGGCAAGAAAAACATCCAACATAGCGCCAAGTATAGATCTAGGAATTACGCCTATGAAACATCCAACATAGTGCCAAGTATAGATCAAGGTATAACACTTGGAATAATACCAGAAATTTCGAAAGGAACTGCGCTAGGAATTGCACTAGGTTTAGAGCTAGGAATTGTGTTCGGGAAACGTCTGATATAACGTCAGATATATCAATGTCAATGTCAATGATCATGATCCATGTGATAGTACTTTTGGATCTTGATTTAACATAGTGGAACCTAAATGATCATAATCATGGAACTTTTGGATCATGATTAATCCTAATGAGGGTTAAATTACCTTAATGTCACCTAAATTGCTCTTATGACATTTTAGTGTCCCCAAAAACATTTGATAGACCCTAATTGCATATGATTGTCCCTAACAACATGTAGATGATGCATTACAATAATTATGATGGAGCGTATGGATATGATTTGATAAGTATAAGAGTATATCATCCATTCTTGTGAGGTAGTATGGCTCCTTGCTCATTATTATCACAATTGTATTGATGATGACTACGACGATGAATATGATGTTGATTTATTGTATGATGATGATGACGATGTGGATGTCAACGATGATTATGCATGTGGTATCACTTTTGGATCCTAATTGATTTTAATGGCACCTAAATGTCTGTAACGACATCTAAACAACCCTATTATCATTGAAATGACTATAACAACATATAAATGAACTTACCAATTACATGACATGAATCCTAATGTCGATGAGTGATTAATAACACTTACGGCATATGTGTGACCATAATAACAATGATGACGATGATTTTGTTGATGATGTACTTGATGCTGCTGCTGATGATGATAACAAGGATGATGATCAAGATGATGTTGATGTACCATATGGCATTGATGATGATGATGACAATGTCATTGTCCACGATGATGATGCATGTCATAATACTTATGTATACTGCAGGACTTGAGATATTGGAGTTAATAACAAGTAATAGAGGTTGTGAGGTGTTGACCATAAAAAATATTGTTATCCATTGTGAGGTTGTGGGTTTTACATTGGCTAATATGGCCATTGGGTTTAGTAGTTCTCCCCCACACCCCCCTCTACACCCCCTTGCATAAAGGTAGTACAATACCACCTATCATGGTGCTACCAAAATGTCACCCTACAAGGTTGTTTTGGACACCCCACCCCATCCATAGCCTCATTTTTACCAAGAAAATCCAAGGCACAAGAAGTGGATATCAATATTAACACAAAATCTAACTTTATTTGTACTCTTAAGGAAATTTTGGTCTTGGTTTAAAATGGAATGAAGCAACAAAAATTTCAATAATTCTCATAGTGTTACTTTGAAGAAGTGGACCAATTGTTTTTACATCTTTGGCCTTATAAGCAGACATCTCTCAAGGAAAAAAGCAGTTAGTTGCTCAATTTTTATGGCATTGGTGGATTTTTCATTAAACATTCAAAATAATTGCTTCAATTTTCAGTGATTCTTTTGAGGTTTGTCAAATTTCTATTAAATTTTAAAGCAATTTCGTTTATTATGTGGAACGCCCTTGAACTAACATATTTGAGTGTTATTTTGCATTATACCTACTACGAAGCTAGGCGACAGAGTTTGATGAACTTTATTGAATATCTTTGTTGTGCACTATGGCAAGTCTCAGGTCATGGGATACAGTAGTGTCCTATGGCTAAAGTATTCCTTTGAAATAAAATGTTACAATTTCAATTACACCATTTATGCAACATGTTAACCTTGCCAAATTTGGTACGTTGCATTACATGTGGACCGACATTAACCTCTGAGAATGGAACATAGTCTAAGAAGAAAATCATGGATGGTTCACATGGATTTTTTACACCCTTTTTTTAATCTTATGAGATATCGATACCCCAAAGAAGCTTCACATACTTTCTTTTCATTTGATGTAATTTAGATAACCTTTTAGATCATGCAAAAAGTGCCTATGTCTATTGTCAAATTTATGTTGTCGCATACCTTTATCTCAGGTAATCTTGCTCATTGATCAACTAAGATACAAGAGCATTATTTTGAAATATCTACTTCTCATACTAATAAAGGGCATTATTTGGATTTTCGATATGAGATTGGTTAGCATTTGTCTTAGCTTGTTTGTTGGGATTTTAGACAGGACCACAATTCCTTGAGGAAGCCCAAAGGCTCACTCGAAGCGACCAACTTTATGTTTAGTTAAAGTGAGCCAAAGTTATGGTAAATTTTATCTAGGTGGGATATAATATGTTTAAATAATTAATTAGTTATATTGATATGCCCACTACTTATTTTAGGTACCAAATCCTTCCTATACATGAGATTTATAAATATTTCTCAACCTTATTTTTAGTCATAAATCCCCATATCTTTTACTCTTGTCTCAACACAAGCACCAAGACCTCCATGGGACGTAAAGAGTACAAAAAGTATTCTTCCAAGCTCAAGGCTTGTCAATCTAGAGTGTCCGTAATCTTTCCCTAACCTCTATGCATTACACAAGAACAAGCCTAGCTTTACCCTCTACCATGAATTTAGAAGCTAGCTTTACCCAAAGTCTCTCTTCCAACTGTGGAGCATAGGGCATAGATTAGGCCATTAAACTTAAACTAATAAATTAAATTTGGTGTTCAAATCTATATGAATCACCACTATAAGTTTCATAAAAAAAAACCAAATTAATTGACTTTAGCTACCGCAATTTTGGTGGGTCTTGATGTGACACGAGAGCCAAAGTAATCAACTTAAGCTATCAAAATTATTGGGTCTTCAGGTCACACGAAATAAATAATTAACTTAAAGGAATAATGGTCAAATTTGTGTAAAGTTTAAGTATAAAGATATAAATTTAAGTTCAATTCCGTGAAACTTTAGTGCGAGAGTTTTATAATTATTTTAACTCTAAACTTGGTGTTGGATTTTATTTTTAAAAGTTTGGTTCATTATACACCAACTATATGTTAACTTATAGTTTGGTTCATTGAGTGTTTTAACATATAGTTTGGTTCATTCATTCATTTACAAAGTATTTGTTTACATAGTATACCATTGTATTTGGAAAATATTCATTATTTTTTCAATAAGTAGGTGATTTATTTCTTATTTAGTTTTTCTTAGCATAAAAGATGTTCTTATTCAATTTTTGAGAAATTTAATTTATATTATGATAGTTATCACTGAAATCCAATGGGTTTAAATGAAATTCATAGGAATTTCCCTTCATGTCTAATGTATATAGGTTTTAAGAAAAAGCATGGCTTGAAGGGCTATATTGCATCTGTATGTTATAATTTGTTGTAGTTATTTTATGATTTTGGTTGAGTGGTCACCATGAAGGTTATTCTATTTCTTATTTTGCTTTTTTAATGGAGAGACACCTCATGAAATTTTAAATTTTATTAAGAAAAAATAGCGTGATTTTTCAATGTTTTGTATACCTTTCCAAAGAAATTAATCACGAAATTTTAAATTTTATTAAGAAAAAAAAGTGTGATTTTTCAATGTTTTGTCTACCTTTCCAAAGATATTAATCCCGCCTAAACATTAAGTCACCCAAAAAAACCTTGGTTTTCTTTCACTTGCTAAAGAGAGTTCATTTCCGGTGCAGAGGAGAGTTCATTTCATAGCTTTTTTTATTTGGTACAGATTGAGCTGGGTTTCAAAGGTTTTTGTAAGGAGATCACACTTATGGGAGAACATTGGAGTATATCTTGATGATTCTTCATCTCTATTGCAATAAGAGAGGGTGTATTTTCTCTACGATTATCCCTTGTGAAGAGGGCCCATTCAAATTGATCCTGTGGTTGGGTTGTGAAGGTCACGGGCTGTTGGAGAATCCAGGTGGGAGAGACAGGGGATTCCTATTTACTATTTTTTTGCGTATATCACTCCATTTGAAAGGACATGCCATTCATCCAAAACCAAAAGGAAGATTGCTTGCAGTGAAGGGGGAAATACTGAGAGTGTTGCAGACACGTATAAGAAGTCTTGGGGCATGGAACGACCAAATACACAACAATAACCCATATACTTTTACTATTGTTACAAAATGCTGCAAGAAGGGTGAGTTCATTGGTGGATTGGCGACTTGGCAACTGGGTGTTTCATCTCTGTGGAGAGCATTGAAGATTGGCATCATAGTGTTATCATAAATATGTTGTTGATCAGTGGAAGAGGTTATCTTGCTGCTGGAGTTTCCACAAGTCAGATCTACTGCATTTCTACATTCCCAGGCATGTAAGTAGCCCATATTTCTAAGTATTGGTTTTGAGTTTATGCATATCTAGAGAAATGCTCATATTGTATTTTCATTTTATATGCCAGGCCATTCTGAAACATCTCAATCCTTGAGAATTAGAGTTTTGAATTTGGAAGGTGACCAATGGTCCAATACACATCAAATATTGAATAAGTTTGTTTTAGAATGGTCACCAGTAACTTGTAAGGTGAGGTTTATGCTTTAGATTTCAATCTTCCATGTGAAGCCAATTTATATGGTTTCTGTAATATCAACTTTCAAGGCATTCAATCTATATTATTGTTTTACTGCATAAGATCATTTTCTAGAGAAAGATAACATTTTCATGATAGTAACATTATTTATTTAGTCTATTTTGCATTTTTATAATTTGTCTTTCATCTTTCTTGAATGCGGTCTCTATCAAGGATCACATCGAATGGAGCCATGAAATATTGTTTTATTCAAGCATTTCTAGAAGGGACCTGGAACAACTTATGGAAGTCTATTGAATTCTATGCGTAATACCATCCATGAAACAAGGGAAAGCACTGGTGGGTGATCCTGTTAGTTCTCTTATCACTATGCTTTTAACTAGAGGCGGTTACAGTGGTGGGCTTACCCAGGTAACATTTATAACCATAGAAATTCCACTTTTTATTTAATATGGCATTGAATACAATATATATTCTTGCAAATCCTTTTCAGTATGGGAATATGTTATTTGCCTAATATGACATTGGGAATCTGAGAAGATCCACAAAATAAATTTTAAAGCACAGTAATCAGTAATGTAATTTAACTTGGAAACTTCAAACCTTTTCACAGAAGCATCCTCCATGCTATAACATTGATTGTGTTTTTACTTTGCTTCATCTCAAGACTAGAAAAAAATTGATCTACCACACTCTCATGGACTACATCAAACATCAAATTTAACATAGTATGTCTCCTGTATATCAGATACCTGGAATTTATTTGTTGGAATTAGAAGTAGGAAATTAATAGAGATGGATGTCAAGTTCCAAAGTCTTTTACGGTTCCCTTTTTCAGTTAATTGTTTATTTGGCCATATCAGCATATTTAGCTCACTTGAAAAGGACGACGGTCTCCCTTCCTACTGTAGAATTTGCTTACCTAGTATATAATGGTCTCTCTTTTGAAAAAGGGGTGGCTTTATTTCATCCAAAACAGAACTATTATATATACATATCTCTCTTCCCCACCTTGTAGTAGGGTCTGTAAGTTAAATTTATGTGGAAAAAAAAATTCCATTGAACTGTCTCTTTTCCATGGTTTTTTGTTCAAAGGAATTTGAAGCCTGCTTGAGAGATGGGGAGTAGTGAAGTTTATTTTGCTCTATAGAGGGAAATTAATAATTAGAGTAATGTACAACATTGATTTTGTATATAGTAAATGTAAAATGTATACAAAAATGAGCAACGATATTATCAAAGGGTAAATATAATCTCTAGTTGGTACATTAAAAGAAAATGAGGGGCAGAATTAGAGAAATGTAAACTGTCTAAAAGTGGACTCATTGTTTTGTTTTGTTGTCACTCGTTCTCTATTGAGTCTTTCCATGACTATCACGACTGGATGTATTGCATATTTCTATATGAGAAGTTTTTGTTTTCTTTTTGAATGTCGTTGGAACCATGGAAAAATATCAAAGATTAAGATTCTTTAAAAAAACTATAATTTGTGAAATGCAAGATGTTAGAGCAAAATTAAATTGGAACAGATAATTGCAAATTGACTAGAAGTTCACTTGGATGCTGACTAATTGGTTTCCATTAAGCAAAAAACAATTGTATGAGTTCAACATATAGTTTTATATACAATTATAATTATCAGATTTAAATCTCTTGTAATGATAAAAATACAAAAAGTTTAATTATTGCATTTATCAATTGCAAAAAGGCATTTGAAAACACTTGGAAAATATCCTAATTTGTGTGTAGTTGTGATAGTATTTAATGTAGTAGAGTTACACCGTATCAAAAGAAACCATATCAAGTAGCATATACTAGGAATTTGAGTTGCGATGAATAATACTATGGGAAATGAATATTTCAAAAAACAAGCTTGTTTTTTGACAAAAGAAACTGGGTGTTGTGGTAGAATAGTTTCTAGAATTAGTGATAATCACAAAATTACCTGAGCTGTGGTTTCTTGAATGCCATTGAAGTAGAACCAATTTTTTTTACTATGCACAAACATGCATTTGCATCTATCTTATCCAATGGCCATGATAGCAATTATACTGCGTTTGGAGACTACAATGCATTTTTTTTCTTTTTTTACAGAAACGATGTTTGTCATAATTTGGTGAATCCCAAGCATACTTGATTGGTCTTAGTCTTTGATGAACATCTTTCCATACCAAGATGAACTTACAACTCGCCTTAACTCTAACTTATCTATTTTGAACCTAATATAAGATGACATTTCTAGATGTGGAAGGTAAGGATCTCTGTAACGGCCTTTTGTACACTATCACAATTTATTTGCAATTTTCTGACAATTATAGTACTAATCATAATTTTCTGACAATTATAGTACAGGTTTCCCTTTTCCAAATTCCAAACAATAATTTAGATGTTATGAATATATGACATCAGACTAAGCTCAAACATTATAATTCTCAAGTTATGTCCTCTTATATTATGTATATCAAAGCAGGAATGCAGTTTTGTAGGGGATGCTTCTTCTTGGTTTGCATATGATTGAGCTATTCATTATATTTTTGAATGGTTGTTGTATGATACCTACCATTTTTCAATCCATCCATACTGCTATAGAAATCAAGAGTTGGTATTTAGATAATCCAGTTACATAAAACTTTTCAGGCATTCATATCTGATTGTATTTCTTATAAATACCATTCCAATTGCAAATTGGTTTCATACATATTGCAATCTTGGCAATGATATACGATACATTGAACTTGTTCAGATATGTATTAGTAGAATATATCTCCAGATATCATTATCATTAGAAAATATCTACATATATCATATTCATTAGAAAATATCTACATATATCATATTCATTAGAAAGCATCTCCAAAAATTAGTATCATTAGAAACAATTTATCTTGTTGTCATTTCATCTCAAGTCAATCACCTTAGTTGAAATGTCTCTCTTCACCAAGAAAGAAGGGCTTCTCAAATAAGAATCAAGCCCAATCTCAACATCCTCCCAATTTGATCTGGTCCATTGGGAAATTCCATCACAGGTTGCAGCTCGTGCACATCGAGTAGGGAGCAAATAAGAATGTATGCTTGGAGGTAAATGGCATCCCATAGTGGACTGGGCTGAAATTGAACCAGAGCTTGATCCTGATGAAATGGCAAAGGTAACTTGTTTGGTTTTATGTGGATTTGTTTGTACTTGAAAGGCACATTATTGGAGTTTTTGCTTTCTAAATTTGTTATTTGTAGTTATATTTTAGTAGGTTTTGTGCAAATATCTTTCGCTACTTGTTTATGATGTGTGCTTTAATACAGATAAAAATTGCATTTATTGGAAATTTTCCAAAATAATGCCAATGAGGACTTCTTAAGAAAGCATTTTGAGCCCTTTGGGAAGGTATTGTTTTCCTCATTGTATCAAAATCCTAGCATGAAATATTTATTTTGTTAGCTGTTGTGATAATCGTTTATTGAACCAATGTGTAGAATTATGTTATTTACTATTCCCCCAATTTGTTGGTATGGATGCAGTTGGAGAGAGTTGCAATATCTAGAAAGAGTAATATGCATGTTGGGTTTGTCCACTACTCAGCACGCTCTGTAAGTCCTTTTGGCAGATGATGTAAATATTTTGCAGATGGTAATTTATTTATTTCGTTATTTATTAGAATCATCAACACAAATATTATTGGTTTTCTCTAACAATCACATAAAACAAGATTGATGGTTGCATGAGATGTGCTCCCCCCAGAAAAATCATTGTTTTCACCTGATGTGTGATTAGTAACTTATAAGCTGCGAGCCAATATAATCTCATCTTGACAATCACCTATCAATTTAGAGGATGCTAGGTTTAACTTGCCCCTTTTTTGATTCCATTTGTAATTTTGATTTCCAGTGAATTACTTTGAATCATTTCTCTTCTCATTTGTAAATTTCTATTTGAATAATTTATATTCGCATTTTTTCCCCTTTATCATAACCCCCTTTATTCTTATAGCTGTCATCCTTAGCACTATTGACATTATAAAAACTTCTTTCGATTAATGGTGCCTGTTATTTTTTGTTTTTTTATCAATCCTTCAATTTTGGTGCTTTATCTTTTATACCTTGCATTTTTCATTGTATCTTTTTTAGTGACCATGTAAAAGAATCATCAGAATATGTACATTTACCAAGGAAATGAATCCCTGATTCTAATATGCCAAATTGTTATTTTTTGTTTTTTATGAATCCTTCAATTTTGGTGCTTTATCTTTTATACCTTGCATTTTTCATTGTATCTTTTTTAGTGACCATGTAAAAGAATCATCAGAATATGTACATTTGCCAAGGAAATGAATCCCTGATTCTAATATCCCATTTAGATCAATTTTTCGTTAAGCAATATGTAATTTTTAAAATTTCTGGTCGTTGAACATCTGCTAGATTATAAATTGTTTTTCTTGGATTCGAACTTTAGAATTCATAGTTTAAGGAAATATATAATGTAATGTGTCTATGATTGCAGAGAATGATAGGGTTGTAGCAGAGAGTAATATTGAAAGTACTTCAGCTCCGTCCCATTTGGATTCTATTTACTGAGCACTTCGAAGTGGGCGACCAATAAATCATTTGAGTAGCTAGGTTGATGATAGTCAACAACTTATAGGAATGAGTGGAACTACAATAGAATTAGGAATTGAGGATAATTTTTTTTCTCAGTTATAGAGGGCTCAACTAGTCAATGACACTTGATCATATTAGGCCCATGATACCACCAGATTACAGGAAAAAGGTGATGTTATTGCCTCACAAGCTGCAGATTTTGGTACTGTAATGATAGAAACTTTACAATCATAGGAAAATGATATATAGAGAACCAAGGAACGTAATCAATCCCATGTTGAAGATAATACAATCTAGCATCCTTTGTCGGCCATTAGATACTCAAAGCTGTTTATTGATCCTTTTTACCGTTATAGAGGACTCTGTAAGTTAGGTTCTCAAATTCTTAAAGGGTTCTAGCTCAATGGAATAGCGCCTACCTTACAAGCAGGAGGTTGGTGGTTCGATTCCTCCATGCCCTAATGATATTATAATATCAGTTAAAAACAACTAAATTAGTAAGAAAAAAATAAGAGATAGGTGACTAAAAAAGAGACCAAAACTTGTATATAAAATTACTAAAAATGACTAAATTAGAGACCAAAACATGAGAGATGCGAAACTAGACATTAAAAATGATGCAAGACGTGGCGCTAATGATGAAGCCAAACATGGCATCGATATGTTAGAAAAATAAGACGTTACTTTGGATGCAAAACATGGTGCTACATAGGAAGCAAAATATGGTGCAACAATAGAAGAAATATTTGGCGTCATTTTGGTAGCAAAACAGGATGCAAAAACGGAAGCAAAAATTGGTGCAAATTTGGAAGCGAAAATTGGCACATATTTGGAAGTAAAACATGGTGCAAAATGGGATGCTAAAGTGGTAGCAAAAATAGATCCAATATTGGATGTTAACATGGTGCTATTAAGGATGCAAATATGGCGCTAATGGGGGTGTCATTTAAGAAGCAAAAGTGGACACTCGCTAGGAAGCAAAATATGACGTTTTTTAGGAAGCAAACATTGACGTTGTTTAGGAAGCAAAGTTATACGCTGTTCTGGAAGCAAACCTCGATGTTGTTTAGGAATCAAAGTTGGATGCTATTCTGGAAAAAAAGAGACGCTATTTTGGATGTCATAAAGGATGCTATTTAGGAAGCAAAAAAAGACGTTTTTTGAGACGCTTTAAGTTTTGTCCATGACGCGTTCCATTTAGCATCTAGTTTGACCACTCAATGTAAAAACAAACACTAATTCCAGGATCTATTGTACTGAGATCACAGGGCGACAGTGATGGAAATTAATAATATGATATAGGACAAATAAAATACATTAATACATTCTGACCAAGCATCTCAAATTGTACAAAGTGTCAAGTTTTTTTAATATTCGTGCCAGCTTAGGGTTACCAAGCTCAACGTTTGTAGGTTTGATAGATTGCATCAAGATTTCTAGGTATGGTTTTCCTAAGACAGAGATTTTCGAGCTTTAATGTTGATATATATATATATATATATATATATATATATATATATATATATATATACATAGAATTAATTAAATGCAAGTCTGGGATCATGAGAGGTCAGGGTTAGGATGTGATGTCCTCCATTATGTAGGCACTCTCCAAGGAACCAATCTCACAGATGGTCACGTGAGAGATCTGCCCTATTTTCCTCTGTGGCAGAAGGTGAGGCAGAGGGGCATTTCCCTATGATTTTTCTGGCAGTAGGGTTTAAGAGAGGATTGGTGATTTTCTGGGATGCAAGGAGATTACTCAAAGTCTATTTCCTAAGAGGACGCTAGCTCTACAAAAGTGGAATCGAGCAGAGCTCGCAGCACCCATTATGGGGATGCTAAGGTTCTTCCCCTCAAAGTAGGTCAATGGATAAATACCCACTAGGAAAAGGTACGATTCTTCATCCTCTTATCCAACAACCATTGGAATTAAATTTTACACAGATAAATAGAATGAGAAATAATAATAACACTTGATATGTTTGGAAAATATTCTCAAAACCGTCGATATAAATCGTTTAATCATTGTTTGTAGTGTGGGAAGCCAAGGTAAATGGAATTTAGAAGGAACACTTCGAAAGAGCTCTTCGAAAATGTCTTCAGTTATGGAGAGCATTCTATGCAATAGTTTACAAGCCACGTCACCTTGAAACTATTCTTGTTTTTAATTGTTGTGTATCAGCACAAAGTCTGCACTCTACTTTTGTTTGGAAACTAGTGATTAAGAGTTGTTTTGAATTTCGTTGGAGGATGAAGGGTGTATTATGCAATAATAAATAGTTCTTTTCTAATTCTCATGCTTATGCAACATAACCACTTCACACTCTTCAAGAATGACTTCTCGGTGGACTTATTAAGCTTGAATGTCTTCAGCTGCTGTAAGAGTCATCAACCATATGTATGTTAGAATAATCAACCCATAGTATTTACCCACTTAGACATTATTTCATTTATTTTGTCTTATTTGCCTAGTCCATGAGTCCCACCATGTGCAAGT
>LPNX010438488.1:243497-294156 GCA_001517045.1 Pseudotsuga menziesii
CAATGTATATCCCAAAAAATGAAGTTTTAGGTGTGGAACTAATTAACTATACTGTGACAGAAAATGATTTGAATTTCGATATGTAAGGGATGAAGCTAGGACTGGCTTCACCTTTAATCTACAAAATTTTGTTTCCTTGAAGGAAATATAAATATCTAGCAGGCTCTCTTGGATCTTGGAATATAATTGGATATGTATTGGAATATGCAAAATTTCTAGTTGCTCTAACTTTGCTCCTTCCTTTGTTGTTATAGATGTATATAATGACAGTAGTGAAACTACTAATGCTACCGTTGCTTCTTTTACAGGTGTGGAAGTTCAACTAAGTAAACTGAAACTCTGAACTATCCAATTCAATGGATTTACTGCCTGGAGATTTAGTTTCACGTTCTTAAACTTAAACAATTGGAATAGATAGGTTTTATCCCTACTACTTACTAATCAAACGCCTACTAACAAAAAATCCAAAAAAATATGACTTGCAGTAGTGTATGCTATCAAATTGCTATCAATAAGTTCTTACATTATCCACGTGCATACTGATTATTCTATAATTATATATTTGAATAAAACATTTTGAAATGGACAAATCATTAGGTGGTTACTTTTGCAACTATTAGCAAAAAGTTTCCTTGCAATGAGGTTTTTCTCAATGCAAAACCTTTTCGTCAGTGCTGAAAATCCTTTGCTTGCACATTTTTGCCAATAAATAAGTGTCTAGAGTTTCAAACGGTCCATATACCATAAATTTTATTTTTATGCATAGTATGTAAAATTTTAACAGATATGGGAAACTAGCGGAACTAAAGGGCTAAAATAATTTTAGATGGGGAATTCGCAATGTAAAAGGGATAAGGATTTTTCAACAGGAAATTAAATATTAAGTTTGAGTAACTTGAATGGGGCATGGAATTGGGAGGAAATGCTTGATAATCTACAGGAATTATGAAATCATAGGATCTGTAATGGACGCCTCTTTGCACAAACAAAGGAGAATCCTTTGGTATAACCAGTTGTTCACGGTTGTTAACAGTTACAAACTCTGAAATTGTAACACCCCGGTTTTGACCCCATTTGCATTAAATGTATATGTGTTTATATTGTAATTAATCATGGTGTGGAGTTAAAGGAAAAATCCCCAGCATCGATTTAGTTTTTTATGCTCCGGCGATTAAAATGGTTGCTGCTGGTATTTCATGCTATCTGACAACATTATGATTTTGGTATCATGTAAATATGCATTTTAATTAAAATCCCCACAACCAGCTATGTATATGCAACATTAAAAGATATGGGGACATGATTTCCCAAGGATAAGTAGGGGGGAATATTTAGCCTTTGGGGCCAATGGAGAAAAGCCAAATGTCAAGGGGAGACCCATCAAACAGTCAACTACTTTTCTTGTCTCATTCACCCAATCATTTAATTCTTCTAGAAATTGGTTGAAGTAGTTATTGCATGGGGATGGGAAGAGTATGGGCAGGAAATTCGAATTTGGGGAAAATTGTTTTTGACATTTGGGGCAAGTAAACACCCAAAATGCATGCCCATTTGGCCATACACCCACGTTTTCCATTTTCCCTCACCATTCTCCTTCACATGGGATTCCTTCATGCAGTTGAAGCTTCCTGTGTGTTCACCCTTCATGTTGGGAGTCATTTTCCTCATTTTTGCATGCCCAAAAATTCGTTTTGGTATTGTTCAGTAACTCGGCAAGGAATATTTACATTTTTCCTACATTTTCATGGATTCTTCAATGGCTGGGAACTGTTTTTACCTTGCTGAGTGGCCAAGAAGCTAGATTCACAATTTTTGGAGCTCCTAGGCATTTTCATCATCATCATTCACCCACATTGGGGCTCTCTCAAGCGGTTGGGAATTTTCTATGTGTGAAATTTGTTTTTGGGTCGCTGTGTGTGTGTTTTTCCCTCACGTGGGCAGTCATTTCTTCTTTATCATGGGTTGTGGATTCATTTTTTTAATGATATGTGCTTGGGTTTCTTCCCCCAACGTTTTTGTTGCATTTTTCCCACTGATTTCCAAGATAAAAATCATTTTTGAATTACCTAGCGATTTGGAAGAGAGACCACGTTCTCTTGGGTGTGGTCGAGTTTGTTTTTGGCCATGTTAGGGCCAAAACATCCTTGAGAAATCGAATTTTCTGTTAGGGGTTATTCTTACCCTCGTTGGCAATTCATTTTGTTGCCAAACTATTTTCCTCAACCCATAAATTGTGTATATTGTTGTGTATGCATTGGTGCTTTGGTCTGTGTTAAATTGGGAGTGGAAGTGGGTCCTGACCAACTTGATAAATCTAGTGCATGAGGAACCTCACTGAGGGATCTTGAGGGCTGATTTTTCTTTATTGCACATCCTGAATAGCACTTGAAAGGAATGCATAGCCTGAGGGATTGTACAACAGAGAAGGGGATGATTCCTTGTGTTGGGAAATCCAAGTCAGATCTTGTGTAGGTGTCCATAGCTCTATGATTGAGCTCACTAGCTTAGCAAACAAGCTTTTCCATCCCCTTGGCAGTCTGATAAACCCAAACATAGCTTTGGCTTGAATGAGTTTTGACATATCTTTGGCTATGTGTGAGCCTGCTTAGTTTCCTTTTCCTTGGGGAATCATGCCCAACTTGAGGGTGGCAGTGTTGCTAAGAGATTAAGGAGAACACTGGCCTATGGTTGGGTGGAACGTTGCAGTGACATAGCTGGTTGCGGGACGAGATTCTTCATAAGATGAGTGTTCTTGTGTATTCCATCTTTGCTGTTGTATTTGTTGTTTAATGAAAATGATGAACATGCTAAATGCTTGAATGGAATGTAGTTTGCTTCCACTATATGATAAATAATTATGCATCTATGCATGTTCTAGTTCAAAGCATTCCAATTTTTATTATGTGTATGTTCACGGGGCTAGTTGCCCAGGTAGATAGTATTATGGTAGCATCCTCTTCGCTGATCA
This sequence comes from Pseudotsuga menziesii, assembly GCA_001517045.1. Taxonomy (NCBI): domain Eukaryota; kingdom Viridiplantae; phylum Streptophyta; class Pinopsida; order Pinales; family Pinaceae; genus Pseudotsuga; species Pseudotsuga menziesii. The sequence continues at coordinate 246,466 of LPNX010438488.1, forward strand.
GAGGGTTGGGGATGTTACAGAAATTATGAGAAAAAGGTCAGGAGAAAGTTTCAAGGATATTTTAGCAGTGCATCTGGACCATTCCGTAACAACAAATAAAATTTTCTAACTTTGATGATTAGGTTTCAAGAGGGCAGTCGGGTGAGAATAACATTGTAGTCGTCGATAGAAACCTTGGTATGGAAGCTTGTTCCAGCAGATCCATCTCTACAGGTGTTGAGCAGATAATTGTTCACTAAATAATGAATATTACTGTCTTTGCAACATTATTCATACCAGAGTGAGAAATTATTAGCATATAGCGCTTCTCAATAAGGCTTTCTTGCTCTTGCGTACATGCGCTTGTTACAGACAGAAAGTTGCACAACGTAGAAGTGGACGAGTTTATCTATCACAAATTACTAGTGCATCCGACGCTCGTCTGCCACCAAAAGTAAGTAATTAAGTAATTTGCATCTCCTAATTGTTAGATATAATGCAGAAATACATTCGTAATGTTTTTCTATATCTAGATATCTTATTTGAACAACTCCTATGTTGTAGGATCTGATCCACATTTATTAGATCTAGCTTAGGTTATCTCTTTGATATATATGTAACCTTGAATGCTTAATACAATTTAGTTGAGTGTTTCTCCTCCTGTCTATCTGAGCGAGCCTTTGTGCTCTATTGGTTTCCCTCAATTATTTCTCTAATTTGGTATCAGAGCCAAGTTGAGGGTTGTGTGAGGGAACTAGAAATTGGTTGAAGAGTGTGCTATGTGAGATCCACTGTCTGTGGAGAAGCTGAAATTTAAAATCCTGAGGGCTAGGCATGAGTGGATGTCAGATACCATTTGCATCTGCCTTATCATTTTTTTTGAAACCGCAGATAAATCAAGTGGAGAAATCACTAGGCGTGATATATGAGAAATCACGGCTAAATATTATTTATTTTCTCCCTCACGTGTGCTGACTCTGATCTGGTATATATTCCTCTCACATGGAGAAATCGATGCATGAGTGTAGTTGAAGGAGAGAGTGCTGAGGCATATCACACATAATTTTTTATTTTATTTTGTTCCCTCACATGTAAACCTTTTTTCTTTCTCCTCTCCACGTAAATTCAATATCACAGGTCATATCACGTGTGTGCCACTAAGGAAAGCTCAGCCTCTGGTTTTTTTTTTATGGCCGACGCACTTGTTGAAAGAGGAGTGTGCGTTGCAGGCACCTCCACTCTAAACAGACACAGCGTCGTCGACACTTATGCAGCAGTGACTTGTGCGTTGACAGCGGCGAGGAGAAGGATGGAAGCAGTGCCGGTGAGTCCTCCCTTGCATCAATTTTTGCCAGCGTAGGATCAGGCCCATGCAGTGAGCGTCGGGTTATTTGGTTGATTTGATAATGAAGAGGTGAGCCGATATTTTTTTTTCCTTGGTTGGTTGACATAATTTCCTTTCAATTCTGTAAAAATGGTGGACATGTCTCTTGCCAATTTATATATTACTCGAGCATCAAAATTGACTGGGGAGAATTATGTAAATTAGAAATTCAAGCTAATTACTATACTTGAAGCTCTCGATTTATGGCCAATTGTTAAAGGGGATGAACAGAAGCCCGCATATCCTTTTTCAATCTCATATTGGAATTCACGGGAAACCCTAGCAAAGGTGTTGATTTGTATGTATGTAAAAGACAACATAATACCTCACATAAAAAATTGCAAGACACCCAAAGACACATGGGAGAAACCGAAAGGTTTGTATGAGATGTCTGAATCTAATAGAATTTTGTTTTTAAAGACCATTTATTATTGTCTATCAAGATGGATGTGAATGAAACTATGAATAAATACCTCTCCTGCATCAAAGGTTTCAGAGATAATCTGGGTGACATAGGTGAAGAAGTATCTAGTACTGATCTGGTATCTATCACATTAGAAGGTCTTTTGCCAGATTACAAAGTGTTCATCTCAGCTCTTGCAGCAAGACAAAACCCTCCTACATTTACAAAGCTTGGACAAATCCTGATACAAGAAGAAGGGTGAATGAAGATTTATGAGTCGGAATCTCAGTCTGTAGATCAAGCACTAATGGCAAGAGGTAGATACCCACATAGAGGGAATCACTGGAATTCACACAGAGGAAAGTTTCGTGCAAGACACAGAGGTATGTCATGCAATGACTCTAGTGCTAATAAAGATGTTGTATGCCATTATTGTGGCAATTCAGGTCACATAGCTAGATATTGTTTTAAGAAGATAAACAATGATTCCAATAACAGATATATAAAAAACAATGGAAATTATGTTAGAAAAGACATCGTGAATGTCAATGTATTTAAAAACATAAGACTGTTTATATATGAACATGCTTTGTCTGCTAAGATGGATGATGAAAATGCATGGTTCATAGATTCAGGTGCATTTTCCCATATGTCCTATAATAGGGATTGGTATGATGAGTATTATGAAAAGTTTGATGGCACACACATCCATCTAGGTGATAACGGGTCTCACAAAGTCCTAGGTTATGGAGTGATACGTGTTAACCTACCTGATGGAAAATTTAAATAGATACATAATGTGATATATGTCCCAGGCATAAAAAGGAATCTAATATCTGTTTCTTCTGTCACCGATAATGATATGAAAGTTGAATTTGATAAATATAAGTGCCATGTCAAAGATGTCCAAGATCATTACAGGGTTATAGCGACAAGATCCAATCTTGGTATATTGTACAAGCTGGATGCAATCACTAGTACAAAATGAGGAATTAGCTACTAGGTGACTAAAAATTCTATTCACCATAGGTTTTTCAAGTGATTTACTACTAAATATGAGCAATTTTGATTGATCCAACTCTAAACGACTAAAATTAAGAACTAATTTAGTCATCCGTTAACAAATATGACTAGATAATAAGTGACAGAGTTAAAAATTACTAACATAAATGACTAATTTAGTCATGGCATAAAAAATGAATAGCCAAAAGAATATGAATTAGACATTTATGTTAGTCATTTTTAATTGTTTCATGGAAAATTGCAAATTTGAAAATGAAGTGTAAATTTTGTAAATTTTCCACCTTCTATTAGTAATATTGGTGCCGTGCACATCGATCTTTAGAGATCCAACAAAGCAATTGCACGAATTTTCTCTCTACCATCTTTATCCCTACTGCACCAATGAAGAAAAATTGGTTGAGCGCGTGCGAAAGGAAAATTATGTTCCTACGTCAATTACGAATTAGTTACTAGAACCAGTACCATATCGATACCTAACTAGAAGCACCATAGCTATTTGTTTATCCTTTGACAATGTAAGAGTCCCTGCAAGTCCCATACATCTGAGGTGCTTTTCTAACTTCAATATAACTTGTATATTCATTATCAGTGACCGTCGAACGTCTAGCTACACCAGTTGACATAGCTTCACCAGGCTGAGTTCCTTTAAACGTTGTTAGACTTTGCACACAAACTATTGACAAAATGCCTAATTAAAGATGTGCTCTTATGTCGTCTGGTGATTTTTTTTCAGTATTGTATTATTTTTCGAAGAATGCTTCTAATTGATCAAATATGCTTGATTAATTTATCCTATAAAATTAGGTGTTAGGAATTTGCCTCACAATTCACCTATTGTACATAAAGTGGATTTGAACCCTTAAAAAGTGTTAATGGAGGAGCTATCGTCCATGGTCATCCCCTTAAAGAAACATGTAAATATTTCTGCAACTCTTAATTTTTAGTAATCCCTTTGAAATTGTTGAGAGTTTGTTTCTAGTTTATTCATTAAATATTCTCGCTATACTCCAAATCGCAAGTGAGTAGGCTCAGAGACCCTCAACTTTGCAATTTGTATTTTCTAGGTCCATCACTATTTTTCGTTTGGCCTGACACTTACCCTCAGTGCTTACCTTTGTAAAAAGACATTGAAGAATATGCCATCATTCAAGAGTAGAGGCAAAATACGTTTAGAGAAGGCATAATTTACTTTACTTACAAAGAACAACAGAAAACATTTTCAGGGGAACACAAAATAGACTATAAGTTAACTTGGAAGCGATACGACAGACTGATTTCTCATTATGCTAAGCGTAATGTCCCTAATTTTGGATTGCCATATTCTGTGTTTGGAGAGGACTTTCGAGCTTGTGTTAGCAAGTCAAAGGAGTGTGATAATGTTACCAGAGATCTCGGAGGAGTTTTATGGGGCCCAACTTAATCTGATTATCATTATTCACCATTGGGATCACTTCTGCACATTTCTCTCTTGGCTCCTTTACATTCCGACGATTCTTGTAAATTGAGAAAATTATTGTGCATAATTTAATTAAAGTCACTAAAGGTGTCATATCGATCATATTATTTGATGGGACACCTTAGTATAATAGCTGGCTGGAACCACGATGAAGAGCTTTAAATGATGAAAAGACAAGAAAGGGAACTAATTCATTATTTAATGTCACCTAGAAAAAAATGTACTTTTATAAAGTGACATTGAGTAATAAATTAAGAAAGTAACTATTGACAAAGTCACTTTATTATTAAAAGGGTAAAAAGGAAAAAAGTAGCCAAAAAGAGGTAAACATGAAGATAAAAGATGAAAATGTATTTTCTTATGAAAAAATTATTTCATTTTTAATAAATGAGAAAAATAGAGAAAAATAAAAAATATAAAAATAGAGAAAACTCATTCTTAAGAGATTCTTGTCAATTTGCATTTATGAAAAAGAGATCTTGAACAAAGCTTCTGCGGTGAGACAAATATGCCCTAGGAGAAACCATATCAGGTTTATCATGTGCAATACATTGCCGTAATATTTGGACTATCACTCATTCCATATCTGAGAAATTTAAAGAGTTTCCATGGTAAATATGGAGGGCACAACCATTTCTTGGATGTCTTGCTGCTAGAGGAAGAGTGCACCAGTAGCTCAGCTATCTTTACAATTGGAGGATGCATCTTTGAGAAAGTACAAATCATAGCTTCCAGGGATCTGAGTGTCGAAGAGGGCGTATTCACCATCCACTATCCAAGTTGTGGGTGAGACTCTATTGATGCATATCTCTGACATGGCATTTTTACACTATCTGGTAAACATGGGCGCACTGTTGAAGAAGAAATCAACTATTTGTTAACTCTCACTAGTATAAAATGAGAAATTAATGACTAAAACATGACTAAAATCAGGATAAAAACGACTATTTTTGAGTCGGTGACTAACAGTAGCAAATTTCCACTATCTTATAGCTAGTCGTATTTCACTAGTCATTAATAAATTGACTTAGTAGTCATTGATTTGGTCATTGATAAACAATGATTTAGTCATTGATAGACAATGCTTTAGTCATTGATAGTCAATGATTTAGTCATTGTTTTAGTCATTGATAGTTAATGATTTAGTCATTGATTTAGTCACGGATTTAGTCATTGATTTAGTCACTGAGTTAGTCATTGATTTAGCCACTGTTGCAACAATTAATGACCAAATATACGACTAAATAAACTACTAGATGTTAACATATTAATGACTAATCTAAATACGACTAAGATACGGGAAATTAGCTACTAATAGTCGTATATATGCGAATTTAGTCGTTTTTGTAGTCACAAATTTATGATAGGGCACGGAGGAATCGAAGCACGGAGGAATCGAACCACTAACCTCCTGCCTATAATTAGGCAGGTGCTCTACCATTGAGCTAGCGCCCTTTAAGAATTTGTTATTGCTTGACAATGATGATATTCAAACAAATTTATGATAGATATAAATCTACAAACTACATAATTATTACTATTACAACTTACCAGTAACTAGTAATTATGATAAACTAATTCCTGAGAGCTATGTACAATTTTCCCTGTAACTAAAGCTAATAAAAATACTACAAATACTCTTACCAAATATATTTAGTGATGAGTACCTCTTCCCATTCTTTATCACTATCATTCTCATAGTCCAAAGAAAAGTCCTTCCTGAAAGGATTTCGAAGCCCAATGCCATCACTGCATCAAAAACAAAGAGTCGGAAACAAAACTTTCCCTCTTGTCTACTGCAATATTAAGAATCCATGAGCTTCAAGGTGTTTCAGATGTTCCTCATCATGGGCTATCAAAATTAAAACACAACCTGTTTCTTTGATAATTAATAAACTTAAAATTATGCAAAGTATATTCACCTTTTCTTTGAGAAGGTTCCATAATAAGCAGGTCTATGGTTGTGATCAAACTGCAAAAGGTTTCTTCTCTTATTGTGAAGCCTATTTTAGCTTTAAATCAAGTGATAAACATTCTAAGAGCCAGGCAGAATCAGGAACTTATTGCTAATGGAGACTCGACTATTATCATTTGCAAAATTAGAGACTTGACTCCCTATGCACCGTAATGTCTTGTAAAAATGATCTCTAGACCTAGAATTCAAAGAATTGCAAGTATTTTGACTTGGGGAAATGCAAGTATTGCAATTATTTAGCATTGAATCATTTACTATTTCAAAGGTACCATTTTGTATGGAGAAGTTATGCTTTGTGAATCATTATTCCTTGGCTATAAGGGCACCTAATAGTGGATTCAATAATTAAAGAGTCATGTTGCAAATATAAAGAGAAATACCCTGCTCCTACAACATTGCGTCTTTAGAGAAACCTTTAAAGGGTTGTATATTTGGCTTCTAGGAGATGATACCAGTTTTTTGAAAGGTAGGACAACTGGTTAAGCATGAATTAAACTTGAAAAACTTGCAAACTATTAGGTATAACAAAATATATATCAGCTCTGTGTTGAGATGTACAGGATCTGAAATAGCTTTCATGATGATTGGACAACAGTTCACAGAGAGAAATAACCATTGATAAGAACTGAACTTTCCTTAGAATGTATGGTAACCTAAAATAAGACTACACTAAAATTTAGATTTTAGTAAGCTTTTGAGATTGACTAAACCTATCGAAAAGGTTGGAGAGACTGGTATTCTACGGTGTTCTTATAATGCACAGTTGCATAAAGGCATATTCTTATCAAGATTTATGACTTTCAAAATGAAGGAATTTAATTGACCATGAAATGCACATTTATGATGAAGAAAAGGATAGAGAAAATCATGATGAGGTTCATATTCCCCATTTGAACTGCCTACAAGAAACTATTTCTTCGTAAGGGTAATAAAGCATGTCTCCATCCTGCTTGAGTGGAATGTGAAAGTGCCCTGCCCTAATTATCTGATTATGAATTAGTTTTAAGTTACAATTCCCTTCAAGCCCTATGGCATGTTTATGCCTTCCACTATGATATTCTCCCAATTGTTTTTTTTTTAAAGATGGACAAGTTGTAGCACTGAGAGTAACAGGAGACAAGCCTATGTTCATAAGCTGTGGGGTTTTTGGTCACCAGGATACTCTCTTCGCCAATGCAGGCCATTATTATTTTTACAATTGCACCAGTATGGGATCTGTGGATTTCATCTTTGGCAATGTAAAATATATATACAAGCATTGTGTCTTACATCCCCTGTCTCAGTTTGGAGCTATAACAACTCAGGGTTGTTCTGAGCTAACCGAACCAACAAGATTTTCTTTTGTCAAGTATCTAATTAATGGGTTTGACCATCCATTTATTAGTTGTACATGGGGTGATTTATCTCGTGATATTGGTATCTACTCGTAAGCCTGGTCACACTTTGGCCATCAACAACGTAAAATCACTTCATTTTATGGTATGCACAATCAAATATCCCAAACCCTAACTCAGGAGAAAAAAGTCAGATATGCATGTAAATGCTTGGATATCCATATGCATTCCACTAAGTAAGTGTGCGCACTGATATCAACGCTAGGAATCCACAACCATCAGGCTTTGCATGTACAACGAGAGTGCCTCACCTCCTTAAGTTGTTGGTTTTATTTTCATTTTTCCAAGGTAAGCAAATCCTTGACCTGAACTGAGTTTAGTACTTTCCTCTTATGGAAAGGCCTTTTCCTTATTGAATTCATTACTATGGATTGATTTCTTTCCAAATTACATAGAGATCACATTGCATAATTTTTCCAAACTTCCAGGGTCCTAACGATGGTGGGATGTTGACCCATCAAAACAATTTCGGGCTATCAGCCTCTTGGCTACTAGATCGATAAAGAATTAGATTTGATCTCAGATAGGTTTCGTGCAAAAACAGGTTCCTTGTCAAATGTACAATCCCGTTCATGTCTAAGAGTGGGAGCAATATTTTAAAAATGTTCCATACTAAGAAGAAACTTGCAACAAGAACACAAATTGGCTCATTCAGTCAAGTCCAAGAATGGTTCCTTTTCAAGGAATACCCAATAGATACAACATACCAATTATGATCAAGTATTAGGAATGCGTTTACTGGAATAATCCCCACCACAATTGTTTTCTATTAAGACTGATCAAAATTAACATTTACTGAAGCTTTCTTGAAGTTCCTATCCTAATTTTGATCATGTTCCCACCATTTAATATGAGTATCAGGAATGCAGCCATTCATCTAGATGTTTGGCTATTGCAACAATATAGAAAAGATGGGAACACTAGAATCGACATAGTTTGGGAAAATATTAAGGAAAATGAGGAAATTAAACATAGAATTTGACAGATTTTAAACCAAACCATCAGTTACCTCTACTTGTCGATGTCCTCTATTTTAATTTTCCATTATTTACTCTTCTAAACTGCTCTTTGGGGTGGGAGAACATTAAATATTTAACCTAACCTAGATACAAATACTGCTACACATAGTGTTGGAACATAAATACAAATACTGATACACATATTGCTAGAACTTAAATACAAATAATGCTACTACACATACTGCTGGAAATCACTACAACAACGTACAGTAAACACAATTCAATTTCTCGCAGCACAACATTCTAAAATAATACTGCAATTTCTAACAATTCAATTTCTGCTGGAATACGCTCGCTCGAGTATGTTGTGTTGGGTTAAATAATTAGTTTTTAACTTATTATACTAGTGTTTCTTTATGTGCAGACCCTATAGCCTTATTTTGATCCCAGGGTTGTTATTGCATTTGCGTGGAGGCTACACATGATATCTTTGCTCTATTGTTCAACAATAAAATATCGATTGACTAATGGCATGCAAATCAATAGTAGAGCAGCAACATGAGGAAAAGAGGAAGGCTCTTATTTCAATTTCTTATTCTGCCTATTCTTGTCAATACTATATAGAGAGACCAGCATAAATTCAGATCTCTCAAAGTCAAGCACATAGATTAAAAATTAAATCTCTGAAGGTGTAAATTATGAAAAAGTACATTAGAAAGGAATCATTAAAAATTTTATTGCCATTGCTCAAACAACTTTCAAGATTAATTTTGTTTTTTAATTTTTAATTATATTAATCTTTATATTTTTTTAATATATTATTGTTGTTTCCTATAAATTTAACATAAACTTTTAGCCGTATCAGACACTCATGCCCACTTTCCCAACGTTTCCGCGTTCCAGAAACTCATGCAACATAGCTTGAAAGTGAAGTCCTACTCAAAAGAGAGAAGATCATTGTCCAAACACAAGTACTCAAGAGATGAATGCTATAGGTAAGATTTCCCTTAGTCTTTTGAGTGAATGATTTGCAAATCAGGAGAATTGTAACACCAAGACCTCTATTAGGGTTTAGGGCACTAGCTTCAGGAGAGTGACTACACCAACCTAGTAAAAAATAGATCAATACAATAAGATGGTTTAATTACCTATATCTAGGCTCAGTAAATCCACCAATACCTCCAATAGAGGGTTGGCACATAGCAGCATATGCACTAAATGAAAAATAATGTCTGTGAGTCACAAGTGGGCTTAGGCAGTGCCATTTCAGATATCTTCATTGTTGAATACAACAGGGTACTTCAACAACAATTATTATTTTCAAAGCTCATATGTCACTTTTAGCAAATTAGAGGTTAGGAAGGATAGTTTACCTATAGCCCAAGACAATCCCATTAGATATTGGAGGACACACAGGGAAATAACTCCCAACTTCTAATAAATTGTAATTTTCCTACTGTACTATTGCAAGTTCATATACTATCTAATTTAAAGAAAAAAAATCTAAATCTTGGCTGAATTAGAGATTGAATAGTCTCTTAGTAAGGGGTAATGTGTTGGTGAGTGAGTGTAGCGCTAAGGCCTTATATTTCTTTTCTCTTAGGAACCGATTTTGGAAAGTGATGCTAAGAAGTCCCCAAGATGGCCAAGGGATATCTGACAATCCTACACGACATTGGTAATGTCCCGGTGCAACTTAGGGACATCCCCTGTGCAGTGTTAGATCTTAAAAGATAGGCTCATCTGAAAATGGTTATCTCTTGTATTTAGATCCATAAAAATAAGTCTATATCCATAGATAACAAACTTGGAAAAATACAAAAGCTTAAAATGGTTGGATAAAAGGAAACAAAAGCTGTAAATGCCATATTAGCAAGAGGTAAAACACAATTATTAAAAGAAAATTAGTAATATCCAACAACAAAAGAAGACAAAACTCACCCTTGGCCTCCGAAGGAACCAAAAATGTGCTTCCCTCTGAAGTACTCTAAAATCCTTACACCTTTGGGCCAGAAGCATTATTAGATAGTCCATTAATATTCAATAGTTCATGTCCATTTGTGCTTTCCAAAACATCTTGTCCATTTTCCCACTCCCTCTGCAATTTCCTAGACGATGCCGAATTGGGAGTGGAATAATGGCTTGATCTTTCTATAGAACCTTCTGACCTTGCAAATAAAAATCTTGTCTGCTTGCTATTCTGAGACTTCCATGAACTTGATATTTCCTTTGATAGCTCATTGCATTTATCAGTCTCAACAAGGAGCAAAATTGCTAAATTGTGAGGACTATTTAATACACTATCATCTGAATCAAAATTCAAAGACAATATGTTTGAAATTATACTGTTTTCTCCAACATCTGAGCGATTCTAATAAACTTCTGGAAGGATATTACACACCAGATTCTCCAAGCATTCTAGCTTTCCATAACTCGAATTAGAATATCTAGCAATTTCTACTTTCTGGGGAATTTGAAAACCAGTACTTGTACTTCTATTGGTTGCATCTAACATAGAATCATTTTCAAAATTTTGGATAGAGCTTGTACTAGTATTTCCAGCTTCTGAAACTGATCTTTCCTCTAACATAGGCTCATTTTCACAAATTTGGATAGAACCTGCACTAGTCTTTTCAGCAGTTGAAACTAATCTTTCCTCTACTTTATGATCAGTAACTCCAAAGTTGTCACCGTCACCATTAAGGGTGCAAGTATTTACATACTTTTGATGAAGAGAACAATCTTTAGAACTATAATCATCCACTGAAAATTGGACTTTTTCCATAAATGGAGGCACCTCTGCTTTTGAAGAAATAACTTTAGAGAAACCTTCACCATATGGTTCTGCAAAGTGTTCTTCATAATTGTTTTGATACCTATCATCAAATGGATACCTTTGTAGACAATTCTCAACATGGTTTCCTGAAAGCATTCTACTACTTTTATTTAGATCAACAACATTCACTTCACTGTTGCTTTGAACAACAGAGTTTCTTTGAGGCACAAAGATTGGAAAGCTATCTTTAGAAATTCCAACACAGACAATACCAGATGACACTGAAGCTGCATCTGTTCTTTCACTTCTTGATGTTTCAAAAGGGCACTCACCCATAACACAACTGTTTTCACAACTGCTGCATGTTCTTGCATAGACTGTTCAGAATTTGGTGAGCCCTTGAGTTCACCAACAGATGAAACTATGTCTAGAGCACCTTCAACAATTTTCTCGACCTTTTTAATTATCATTAGATTCATGTTTCCCTCTTTTGGTGCATCACCATTTGCACCTTCATAATTATCAGATTTACTGCATGAATCTTTTTCCATGTTATCATGTTGTATTATATAGGGTTCTGACAAAGAAAAATGACAGATATTAAATATGAACTCTTGCATAGCCTCGAGCTGGCCCAGCTTCCTTAATCCTCTACATGTAATTTCTTTTAGTGCAACTTAGTATCTCAAACAGAAAAGGAAGAGTTAGTACAGTAGTCTCCAAATGCATTCAAACATTTGATAAAACAACAAAAGGGATCAAAAGTAATACTATGCAGCACTAGACATGTTCTTCAAAGTTCAATGTCCAATAAGATATATAATTTCCCCAAATAGAAATAATAATTTGTATTTCTTATCTCATTGTTTATGCAGACTGTCAGCAAAATATTTGCTATGAGTTTGTTGAGATAATTCATAATTATGATTTTGCATTCGGTACATTCAAAGGAGTAAATCCCATAGAAAACATTTTACATGCTTAAAAACATCTATAGCTAGTGATCCGATGCAATGAGAATACTTTAATCATGAAATTAGTAAGACTTCTAGCAACAACATGGAATAGCTAAAATCCAAGATCAATGGATTGCACTAATGTATTTATCCAGTACAATATGATAAAATTGCAAATAGAAACATATATCAAAAATTTAATGCCATCTAGTCACCAATATAATGCATTCAAGTCAGGTGAAAAGGTTATTCTCTTGCCTGATACCCTGGAGTCCTCTTGTCATGTTTGTCTAGAGTAGAACATCTGTAGCTGTCATCCTCTACTATGATATTTTCCTAAAATTGGACCCAAAATGAATAGCTTAACCACAGCCAAAAAAAAAAATATGTGCCAAGAAAATTAGATAGACAGCATACCCAAATGTTCGTGGATTTAAAATAACATCTTACCTTTGAACTTGTAAACCAACTACAAATTATGTGGAAATGTTGCCTTTGGCAGCAATCCTCTATCTGAGCTCCACTTACTACGTAACTTCAACCCCTACAACATTTCCATGAACAGTGATCGACGATCATGCCCAACATATTGCAAATTTGCAACATTGAAAATAGTTGTCATCTAATTGATGGTGGATTCCATGGTCATGGTTCTGGCAGTGCATCTACAGCAACAACCCTGAAATTTGTCAACAGCAGCCCGAGAAGTCAACAGGTTTGGTCTTTTTTCAATTATCATTGGATTCATGTTTCCCTCTTCTGGTGCATGACCATTTGCACCTTCATAATTATCAGATTTACTGCATGACTCTTTTTCCATGTTATCATGTTTTCTTCCATAGGGCTCTGACAAAGAAAAATGACAGATATTAAATATGAACTCTTGCATAGCCTTGAGCTGTCCTAGCTTCCTTAATCCTCTATATGTAATTTATTTTAGTGCAACTTAGTATCTCAAACAGAAAAGGAAGAGTTAGTACAGTAGTCTCCAAATGCATTCAAACATTTGAAAAAAAAACAAAAGGGATCAAAAGTAAGTGACTATGCAGCACTGGACATGTTCTTCAAAGTTCAATGTCCAATAAGATATATAATTTTCCCAAATAGAAATAATAATTTGTATTTCTTATCTCATTGTTTATGCAGTCGGTCAACGAAATATTTACTATGAGTTTGTTGAGATCATTCAGAATTATGATGTTGCATTCAGTACATTCAAAGGAGTAAATTCCCTAGAATACATTTTACATGCTTAAAAACATCTATAGCTAGTGATCCGATGCAATGAGAATACTTTAATCATGAAATCAGTAAGAGTTCCAACACAAACTTGGAATAGATAAAATCCAAGATCAATGGATTGGACTAATGTATTTATCCAGTACAATATGATAAAATTGCAAATAGAAACATATATCCAAAATTTAATGCCATCTAGTCACCAATATAATGCATTCAAGTCAGGTGAAAAGGTTATTCTCTTTCCTGATACCTTGGATTCCTCTTGTTCTGTTTGTCTAGATCAGAACATCTATAGCTGCCATCCTCTACTATGATATTTTCTTGAAATTGGACCCAAAATGAATAGCTTAACCATAGCCAAAAAAACAAAAATATGTGCCAAGAAAATCAGATAGACAACATATCCAAATGTTTGTGGATTTAAAATAACATCTTACCTTTGAACCTGTAAACAACTGCAAATTATGTGGAAATGCTGCCTTTGGAAACAATCCTCTATCTAAGCTCCACTTACTACGTAAATTCAACACCTGCAACATTTCCATGAATAGTGATCGACGATCATGCCTAACATATGGCAAATTTGCAACACTAAAAATAGTTGTCATCTAATTGATGGTGGATTCCATGATCATGGTTCTAGCAATGTATCTACAACAACAACCCTGAAATTTGTCAACAACAGCCCGAGAAGTCAATAGGTTTGGTCTTTTTTAAATTATCATTGGATTCATGTTTCCCTCTTCTGGTGCATCACCATTTGCACCTTCATAATTATCGGATTTACTACATGACTCTTTTTCCATGTTATCATGTTGTCTTCCATAGGGTTCTAACAAAGAAAAATGACAGATATTAAATATGAACTCTTGCATATCCTCGAGCTGGCCCAACTTCCTTAATCCTCTACATCTAATTTCTTTTAGTGCAACTTAGTATCTCAAACAGAAAAGGAAGAGTTAGTACAGTAGTCTCCAAATGCATTCAAACATTTGAAAAAACAACAAAAGAGATAAAAAGTAATACTATGCAGCACTAGACATGTTCTTCAAAGTTCAATGTCCAATAAGATATATAATTTCCCCAAATAGAAATAATAATTTGTATTTCTTATCTCATTGTTTATGCAGTCTATCAGCTAAATATTTACTATCAGTTTGTTGAGATCATTCAGAATTATGATGTTGCATTCGGTACATTCAAAGGAGTAAATCCCCTAGAATACATTTTACATGCTTAAAAACATCTTTAGCTAGTGATCCGATACAATGAGAATACTTTAATCATGAAATCAGTAAGACTTCTAGCAACAACATGGAATAGCTAAAATCCAAGATCAATGGATTGCACTAATGTATTTATCCAGTAAAATATGATAAAATTGCAAATAGAAAAATATATCAAAAATTTAATGCCATCTAGTCACCAATATAATGCATTCAAGTCAGGTGAAAAGGTTATTCTCTTGCCTGATACCTTGGAGTCCTCTTGTTCTGTTTGTCTAGAGCAGAACATATGTAGCTACCATCCTCTACTATGAGATTTTCCTGAAATTGGACCCAAAATGAATAGCTTAACCACAACAAAGAAACAAAAATCTATGCCAAGAAAATCAGATAGACAGCATACCCAAATGTTTGTGGATTTAAAAAAACATCTTATCTTTGAACCTGTAAACCAACTGCAAATTTTGTGGAAATGCTGCCTTTGGCAGTAGTCCTCTATCTGAGCTCCACTTACTATGTAACTTCAAACCCTGCAACATTTCCATGAACAGTGATCGATGATCATGCCTAACATATCGCAAATTCGCAACACTGAAAACAATTGTCATCTAATTGATGGTGGATTCCATGCTCATGGTTCTGGAAATGCATCTATAGCAACAACCCTGAAATTTGTCAACAGCAGCCCGAGAAGTCAACAGGTTTGGTCTTTTCAGCATCTGATCTGGGTCATCCGTGGTTTTGCTGGGTATGCAAGATATTCATCAGGTTTATTCACAGCAGATTGACATGTCTTTTACTAATAACTAATCATAAAACAATAAACATGCGAAGATGTCCATTTCCTTCAGTTCAAAGGGCATTAAAAATAGGGGATAACCTGGTTCCTGAAGAGCTTGAAAGAGATAGCAACAAATGAAATTTCAATGTGCCTCTTCTTTGTTCAACATCACACTCACAACTCAGTGCCTAGATTATTGTCCATTAAGAATCTCATCAATGTCATCTCCCTCTTTGTAGAAGAATCCAACAACCCCATCATGGTACCTATCAACACTCCCATCAATTGCAAGCCTAAAATCAATTATTGATTTGATGATAGGTTTTGAGCCTATCTCCATGGAATCCCATCATGCAAGCTCTGCATCTCCCTCCTCAAAACTAGAAGGCTCACCTTGCTTCTCTATGGCATATACAAGTTCCAAAGGATTAGCAAGCAACCTGTAAAGGCCACCATCTCACATACCTCCAACCTCACTCCAACCTGAGCCAAAAATTTAGATATAAACCCTTGAATCAGACCAAGCCACCATGGGAATGTTCTAATGGCATACATATCATGCTTAATCTTCTACAGGGGGTTTATCTCATGCTCAATAGCATGACTACCTCAGTCAAAGTATTTGTGCACAACAACATGGTTGCCCAGGTCATGGCTTGAGGTAGCATGGTTTCCTAGGTCATTGCTTGAGGCTTCCAATGAGAACCTTTTATAGCTCCAAGATTTTGCTCATTTGTTTATGAGAAGGGGCTCTAAAGCCCATGGTCATCCCATAATGGAGAATTTCTAGGAAACGCTCTATGCAAATAGCAAGCACTAGGCATATTTCCTTGATGCAGATGCAGATGCAAAGTTTAATTAACTTTGAAGTTGGGGTTCTTGAAAAAGAAATCGATTTAGTAAACAATGAATCATAAAGCAAAGCCCTCCCCGACCTTTTTGTGCGGGGAGAAAGACATCAAAGAAAAAACAGGACCTCGGATTTCCCCGTATTTGCATTTTGAAGACCCTAATTGTCATAGCATATATCTCGTTATCACCAGTTGGGATCCGTTATGCATCAATCCATTATCCTCGGTACCTGAGCTTCCTAAATTTTTCCTCTTCTAGAAGGTTTACATGACCAGGGAATTTATTTATTTTGTTTCCGAATGGTAGGAAACCCAAAAATTATGTAGTAGAATAAGTTGGAACTCAAGGAAAACCTTAAATAACAAAGGCAAGGTTACGGTCGCACAAGAGATTATACAGGAGCCTACTCTTCCATCTTTTTTATATTGGGGATCTATCGAATATCTCTATAGTGCGAAGGATAGGGTGCTTATAAGTAATGATTCACTGTTCAATTTGGATATGGTGCTTAGAATTAATGATTCAATGTTCAATTCGAGACATTTTTATTTTTGTTATTATTTAATGTCTTAAAGATAATGAAAAATACGCATAAAAATAGAATAAAAAGTTAAAAACAAAATATAAAAATAAGTTGAGACAAAAGAGACATATTTCTTAAACTATCGTCTCAAAAGGCCCTTGTGTTTAGTATTGTTAATAAAACACTATTTACAATTTTTTTATTTAAAAAAGGAAGATCACACACCGCCACCAAAAACAAATAAAGAAAACTAAAAAATGAACTGGCTTAGCATCAACATGCTTTTATTGCTTTGTAATAATTGTCTTGTCATAGTATATGCATTCACGAGTTATTTGCAACAGCGAGTGCATGACAGTATCCCAGGTACTATGTTTTAAAGAAAGGGTTCAACTACCTACAGAGGTAGTGTAGATATCTCCATTGTTATGAAGACTTGAAAAAGATGGTTTATGAAGGAATGTGTTAACCAGTCATTTCCAATCACACTTGATCCATATTGACTTACATAAAACTTAACCTTTTACTAAACATGCATATGGATTCATGGATGCAGGTTTTCTTATGACTGTTAATAATACATTATTCACATTATTTTAATTAAAATAAAAGACAGACCACGCAGCCACTACAAGTACTAGCAAAAGCTATTAAAAAAACTCAAAAATGGACTAGCTTGGCATCGACGTATTTAGTTTTATTTTTATGCAATAATGTATTTTTCTTCATATATGCATTCACAATTACTTTGGAATAGAAAGTGTGTGACAATGGTCCATGTACCATGTTTAGAATAAAGGATTCAGCTACCTAGAGAGGTAGTTTATATATCTCAATTGTTATGAAGACTTGATAAACATGGTTATGAAGAAATTTGTTAACCAATAATTTCTTGTCACACTTTACAAATAGATTTGCAGAAAACCATAACATTTTACTAAACATGCAAAACCATTGACCAAGAAGAAGACAAGTAGGTAAATATGCAAAACCATTGACCAAGAAGCAGACAAGTAGGTAGAAAACATGGAATATTTCTCCTATAAAATTGTGTCCTTGACAACAAACATGTAGGGGTCTTGGAATTGCTTTTTATTGATAGATTTTCTCGGACTGAAGCTTTGCCAGATATAAAGCTCATTGAAGTACGAGCAAATCAAAGTTCAGTACTAAAACATTAAGAGGAAACAATTATATGAAACAGTATAAATTCTAGATTCTAAATTAAAGTCATAATTGCAGGCAAATTTATATGAAACAAAATGGACTTGCCTATTACACAAATTGCATTGGGTTTGCGCGAAATACCTGGCAAATGTTGTGCAAATCCATGCAAGAAGGAATCAAGGACAGCTTTCCTCAACTTCTAATGACTGTTAATTGAAGCTCATAAGTGTCAAAAAACGCAGCTGTATATCCTATGTATCCCCTATAGAATGCAATTTTATCCAAAACTCAACACCTCTGATAACAGGGTATTGGTTCACTGGTGAGGTTGATGGATTGTTAAGCTATGCACCAGGTTTCAATCTCATTGCGGTCTGCACCCATGAATGGTACAAATTTCAAAGGAATAAGGTAGGAGGCAATTCAAGTAATTTGGTTCTTTGGAGTATGTTTCCAAAACACTCACCTAAAAAATAGACTTTGTGACTTTGATATTTGCAGAGTTAGTTCAAGATATTTCAAGCTAAAAATCCACAGTTAAGTGTGTTCATAAGTTAGATGGTTGGATGTATGTTGTTGCATTACCACATATCAAACAATCTGTATGGTGTGGGCATCAGAACTCACACAAGCGTTTTGTCAAACACTTCAGAGATATATTGCCAAAACCATGAAATTTTCCCTTAAAAACTATAAAAAATAGTGGCATTCAACAATTACATGATTCCAACTACACTTATGTTATTTGGGTTTGTTTGCTTCATCTCGATTGCTCGTTTGGATGAATTAGGTATTTGAAACTTATATGCCTTTTTTACATTCTTGCAGTAGATTCATGGGTAACAAGATATAACCTGAGGTTTTCGTTGCATCCAATGTTGTTATAGGAGTCGACAATGAAACAATTGATAAGGATAAAAATTCCAGTGGCTCCCATGCTGAAGCAACTCACAAAGAGGATGATGGTAACGATGATGATGACATAGAATGGGAATAAGCACGTGTGGATTATGATCCAATGAGGAGAATGGAAAAAGGGATAAATTGAAATTTAAAGACTGAATGAATGTGTGTAAATTGAGAATTTGTAGGCTGAGACCAGCAGGAAGTCTAATGATGAAAAAATGCCCAAGACAATCAATTTCCTAACCCTAATATTCCCAAAAGATTAGTCATTATATAGAGAAGGAACCAAAAATGAAAGAAACTCCACAATTGCTAAAAGCAATCGATCTTATAACCAAAATTTCACAATGGAAATACTTTATATAGGGTTTTGAAGGCAGAACCCGACTGATGGGTTTTAATGAAAAATATTTAATTAAAGTCTCAAAATAAAAGAAGATAGAGAATGTGAAGCACCTTGGATAGGTCCGGGAGAGTCCCTGTGTTCAGGAATCATAAGCTCCAGAACCAGTTGCTCTGCAGTGGGAATTTGTTTCTCCCCTGCATTCATTATAACCAGTAAATGCAATCAATTTTAACCATAAAAGGGTAATCGTATTACCTTTATCTCCAATATTTAAAATGGCAGTTGTGCTCTTTCAACTTTTCTTCATAGAGATTTTAATTAGAATCCAACCCTAAAGTGACTGCAATATCTGCAGAGATTTTATTTCTCAAATTCTTTTCGATCTATTTTTTATTTTTATTTTATCCAAAAAAATCATACATTTTAAATTAATTTATATTTATATCAAAATAGATAAATAGAAATTTAATTTTTTAATATTAATATATTATATAATGTTTAACAATAATATATTTATATATGAAAAGCATGTTATATTAAATATTATATGTTAAAAACCTATTGAATTAGATGAAAACTTATTATTATTATTATTATTTTAAATTTAAAAATGGCAAGAGATCATTAAAATGGGAGGGAGTATTTTTTTTATTAAAATAAAAGATATTGTCAATTACGTAACTAGGGGGGAATTTTTTAACTTTTTGAGAATAGGCGTGATGATGACACTGATGGGTAGGTGTCAATGACGATTATTGGTGGACACAAATTTTATATATTTCACTGTCAAGATCAAAAGACTTTAACTTGCCGAAATTTTAACTGATTGGCGAGAGGGTCAAACAGACTCAGAATTTGGAAAATGAAATATGAGCATGATTGATGAGATTAGCTAAACTGAGATATACCAAAATGGAGACATGAATATGCATAATGAAAAACCTTTAAGCTACCAATTCAACTTGACCATCACATGACAACACATGAAATATAACTTGCACAATTAAAAATGACTAACATAAATGACTAGTTCATATTCTTTTAGCTAGTCATTTTTTATATTGTGACTAAATTAGTCGTTTATGTTAGTCACTTTTAACTTTGTCACTTATTATCTAGTCATATTTGTTAACTGGTGACTAAATTAGTCATTAATTTTAGTCGTTTATAGTTGGGCCAATCAAAATTGCTTATATTTAGTAGTAAATCACTTGAAAAACCTGTGGTGACTAGAATTTTTAGTCACGTAGACACTAATTGCTCCTTTTGTACTAGTGTCTTATATCATCTTCCAAGAAGAGACATGAGTTTTCCATTGTGTTAAGGCTATATTCCTCTTGTTATGGGGACCAAGCTACAGGATTTTCATTCTTCATAGTGCTGAGTTTTCTCAATAAAAAAGGCTGTCATAAGATTTGTGAGACTGATGCATTATTATCTACATTCTTATGTGGTGTTTGGTGGTAGAAATCCTTGTTATTAAGGAAGGATTTAGTATACTGGTTGAATAATTTGGGGTCTTGAGTAGTGTTCATAAGCCAAGACTAATTTGGGGAAAAATCATGAAAATATATCAGCTGCTACAGCCATGTGGAATGCATAGAACCAAAACTGCTCTCCCACAATCATCTTATATCATTCCATGAACTTTAAGAAGATTGCTACAGAACTCTATACTCCCATAACCATTGAAAGAAGGCGGTCATCTCCAGATCTTTACATATATCTCTCAGTTGGGCATGGGTTTTTCTTATAGCCACAAATATATATGTTTATATACTGTTGAAATATACTTGTTCAAGTGGCCACATTCCAACAGTTCCATATCTGAAGTAATTTCAAGTGCGTTGTCCTTACATGCTGGTAATTATAGTGTGGGGCTTCTCATAACAATTTGGGCAACTTAATCTTTTCAAGGCATGTATTGTGCTCACTTATTATACTTATCAGTCCTATAATTGATGTTGAGAAGATATTTTTTATGAATCATGTGTTTTATATGTTCACTCCTCTATTATGAATGATATGTGTGCATTATGTCGAAAATGTCCACTCATTGATTCCAAACAAACCTTGAAACCATTATTACATAACCAGTAGTGTCATAAGTAGCCAGTGTTTCAATTTTATTTCTCAGGCAGTGGGTATCTATTTGGTAGTGAAGTGTTTTTAGGAAGTAGAAGACCAAGTAGATTTCAAAACAAGTAGCATGCTAAAGCAATAAATCTACAAATGTATGAAGGAAGGTATCAACCAATAGTGCTTCCTAAGTCATATTTAAGCCACAATAAGCTATAGTTGAGTGACCAACAAATTATCTAACCTCACCTTATAGCCTCAGTAATATACAGTTTGGGAAAATTTTGACTTCAATTTGGATAGAGTCATTACACTAAGTGGCTATGTTGACTTCAAACATGTACTGGGCAATAAACTAATCAATAATAGATAAAACAAAATGTGAAATTGAGGTGGCTGCTAGTTTTGCAAGAGAGATTTCGACCTATTTGTTCCAAGGTCCCAAAATATGGTCCCAAACAGTAGGGAAACCACTGTAGTGAAGAAAAACCACACAACATTATAGTGTGGATTCCTCCAATATGACCAATGTTGCTTCCAAAGGCAGGCCATGCACTGAACTACGAAGGACTGTGCATACTATGTTGGAAAATTCAAATCCTGCGAGCGAGGAGAAAGGGTGCTTAACTCTTTAATAAGAGCTTGATTCCATATAGAAAGAAGAACAATATTATAGTCAAATAAGGTTTATAAAACACTGGAATTTCTTTCTTTGGAGCAATTATGTTATCGTCAAAGATGGGGTAACAAAATTAGAGATGCACAATGAAAAAATATTTTTCTCAAACAAGTTCCTACAATTGTGTTACATACTCATATAGTGCTGAGTTTTTGTAGATTTCAGCAAACTCTACACCAAATCTTTCCTCAGCAGCTATGGAACTCACTTCCAGTGCCCATGTTGCTGGATTGTATCCTTCTACAATCTTTGAAACTCCTGGAACAACCTAATTAAATAAACAAGGATTATACAAGATAATTATTTTCTGCTATGGCTTGATAATGGAAAGCACAACTGTATACTAAATAGATTATAAAAGATGGAAAAATAAATCAACCATACCTCATAATACACGATGAGTTTATGAGAATGATGACCCACATGACCTGCATAGATGATTTGGCCACCCCTTTTCAAGAGTAAGAGCTACAGTTTAGCAAACCATTAAAACTGAAAAATTAGCAACTATTGCATATGTGGAACACTGTCTTATTCTAGCGGCTAGCCCATTACACCTCTTTCCTTTCGTTAAGCCAAACAAAAAAACATAAAAATAGTACTTTTGTTTCACATCGCATAGATTGATCATGAGAGTATTTGAATTCACCTCATCAAAAGCTTCAAATATATCAATGCTAGGTTGGTGGATGGTACAAACAATGGTTCGACCTGTATTGACTGTGTTGTGAACAGTACGCATAACTATCGCTACAGCACAGGCATCTAGTACTGAAGTTGGCTCATCCATGAAGATTATAGAAGGATTGGCAACTAGTTCCACTGCTATGGTAAGTCTCTTCCTCTTCTCTGTAGAAAGACCTATTACTCTAGGAATCCCTACAAGAGCATCTCTCAAAGGAGTGAGCTCGACAAGCTCCATGACTTCTACCACAAACATCTGCAGTTAGTGTAACAACAAAAATATGTGAGTAAAAGCTGCTTGGACAACCTAATTAACAAGGAAATATATTCACTCTGAAGCACTGCATGCAAGGGGGATAAATTTGGACGAACCATTCTAGTTTTCTCATCAACCTCACAAGGAAGACGAAGCCATGCAGAAAACACGAGTGATTCAAATACTTTGTGACATTTGGAGAATGGATATAATTTTGTTCGCAGTATCCTGAGATGCGAGCAAATGTTTCTTGCTTCTTGGGGAATCCAAAGATGCTTATATCCCCTTCTATATAGCCCCCTGATTTTCTTCCAGCCAAGACATCCATAAGGGTAGTTTTTCCAGCACCACTAACTCCCATCAAGGCCGTAAGTACCCTTAGTCTAAAGGATCCACTTACATTGCAAAGGATTTGTAGCTTGTCTTGAGCCAAGCCTTCACTTTTCATCTCCTGTTACAAAAATAAACATTAGTTCCAGTCCCCAGATGATCTATTGAAGAGAAACTAGGTATGTCAAAGTTCTAGGTAAGTGTATTGACATTTATTAGATTTGGGTGCATTTATTTTATTTGAAAACCTCTGTTACAAGCCATAAGTATCCAAATGGTGTTTTTGTTTGTTCGCAAGCGAAAACCATTTGCTTTTCCCATGCTGGTATACAATGCCTGAGGGTTCCTAGGCATATATTCTTCCATTTGTGTTCACCTCAATTTCATGTTGCACATTCAGGCACTTCAGGAAACTCAAGCTGAAGTCTTGGTATTTTTTATAGATTGATGTCTTTCTTGAAACAAGGTTTCCTTTGCATTTTGTTTTTATGCATTTTTCATTCTTTAAAAAGTTAAATGAAAGTGGTGATTAAATACAAGCATAAACATGATTTCTTAAGGACCAGAAATTTTTGTATTTATGGTAATCCCTGAAGGGTAGGGACAACTGGTTTCGATGGGAAATATTAGCTTCACCACTAAACTTGTTTGAAGTTGCTATTCCACACTTATTCGCTTGAAAAAATATTAGAGACATGTTGAAACTGTTATAAAAGGGAGGTCGACCCAACATTACAACTTTATCTCTATTTGCATTCAAATCATAAGTTTACCTTGTTGTTGTCTACTTATGCGAAGTTAGAATCAATGCTTGTGTAGAGACTCTACTTTCATATGGCACCTTTTTTTTTTTTTCAACATGATATTAGAGATGGAGAATTTGCACAAAAGTTCAATGGTGTTTCTATTACTATCGGGGGTTTACATGTTCATGCCTATGAAGTTATTGTTGCTCAAGGAACAAGCATATCCATGGAAAGAAATAGGTGGTTTAAACAAAAGGAAATGGTAGAAAACTCAAGAGAAGGATTTCTCCTAGAAGGGGAAGCATTTGATGACACAAGTAATGGAGCTCAAAGGACATCCCTTCGTCCACCATGCAAGGAGGCCAGATTTTTCATCAAGTAATACATAATCTGTGAAGCAAGGTTTAGTCTACTTTTTCATTATCATTTCATACTACTTGTTCATTTAAGGAACTAACACCTCATCTACATGCCATATTTCTTATTAAAAAACTTAACCAAAATAGTTGAGATTGTACGCAGTAGTAGGAAACCTAAAAGAATCCCCCTCATCACTGGTTAATTAAATTGCTTGTGCAAGTGACATTAACCTATGAATGACAAACTTGGGATCATTTTTTGAATGGGGAACGCGGTTCTTGAAGGAGTTGGAGAGGAGGAAACAACCATAGCAGGTATAGAAATCCACAAGGAAGAAGTTGTGCTTTCTGTGAGCTAGAAACAAAGTACACGGAATGTAGAGTCTATTTGACATCTTTGAAAAGGGATGAAACTTAGAGCATGAATATTGCTCTTGTTTCAGTGACTCTTATGAAGTTTTTCCTTGTGATTTATTATCGAAGTTTTACTAATGATATTGTCAAGGAATTTGCTCAAGATCACTTCTTTGATGTAATCACCAATGTAATTGGTTTAATTTATGTTATCCTTGCAAGTACTCTATACTTGTGGATAGATCTTGCTGGAGCAAGTACTCTATACTGGTGGATAGATCCTGCTGGAGCAATTGTGTTGGCTCTTTACACAATCAGAACATGGTTGAGCATAGTTTTGGAAAACGTGAATTTGTTGGTTGGGAAAACAGCTTCACCCGATTATTTTGTAGAAGTTGACATATCTCTGTTGGAATCATCACAAAGCCATACAACATATTGAGAGCTTACACATTTGGTTCTCATTATTTTGTTGAGGTAGAAATTGTGTTACCCAGTGATATGCCTTTACAAAAGGCTCATGATATTGGTGAAGCACTTCAGAAAAAACTGGAATCTCTTCTTGAGATAGAACATGCTTTTGTGCATTTAGACTATGAATACAGTCACAGACCTGAGCATGGGAAAAGCTACTCCTAACTATGTATGCAAGTGTCATATTTTATAATGGGAACTTCATAATCTGATGTCCAGATCTTCTTTTAGTATCCAATTTCCAACATTATCATCTTAGGATGTGATGGTAAATCAATATTGTGGGGCTTGTAGATCTCCCATTTTGCCTACAAGTTGGCACATGCTCTTGGAAAATTGCCTACAGAAATCAACAAAGAATGTATGTAGATTCTGAGAAACCAAACCTGTGGGAAAATATCTGAACAAAGATATCCTACCATCCTCTTACAAAGCACAACCAGATTCCTTTAAACATAATGCGTGCGAGGCCTAAACAACAACTGGTCGAGGAATATGCTTAAGAGATACATAAATTCCAAGGGTTGAAATGTTCCTTCCTCCCTGGACAGGGGCTTGTGCGATGGACACTGCATGCTCCATGGTTATGTCTGTAAATGTAGATTAATTAATCCCAGTGGGTGTGATTGGAATCATCTGAAGAATTTGGTGTGGATGTGGCACATGTTCCAAAATAAGGAATTGATGATTTGGGACCCTAACCCTAATTTTTTTATCATTCATAACATTATTGTAAAAACCTAGGTTTCTAACTGCAAATATGTAAAATTTAACGCCCTCTTCCTACATTCATAGTAATTACTATACAAGTTGTCCAATGGTGTACTTACTGGCTTTCCATTTAATTCACCTAATAAAGCCTTGGTTATGCACACTTGTACATTTACAGTTAATTCATTTTTATATCATCCCCCTGAAAAATATTAAACCCACAGCTTAGATACATCAATTTCACCTCCAATGTAGACATGAGGATTATATTGAATCTGAAAACGGGCACTAACCAAATATGTATACAAACATCGACCAAACAATATGCACTCTTTGTTACTAAGGATCATTAATTTTACATAGCAAAGTTTCCATGCCTAACACTCCCTTGTATGGGGAAAGCCTACTGTTGAAACCAAATGGTATGCTTCTATTGCAGAGTATTTTGATCAAGCAGGGAAAATCTTTCATTGGCAGTATATTACACAGATCCTAAGAACAATCCCAAATTGACTTATACTGGCATCATTTTTAGTCATCTTTCTTCTGTGGCCATTCTAAGGAATCGGAACCATGTGGTTGATTCTAGATTCCTTGATTATTTGGATCCGGGTTCAACCATAAACAAATCCTAAACAATTGGAGCAATATTGTTGATTCCCTGATTGCTGGACTATTCCAATCTGGGTATGGGGCTAGGATGGCTGATTCCCTAATTCATGTACTAGTATGGGGCTAGGATGGATGAATCCGGTCACTATGACTACATAAATAGTATCCAAACTCTCTCTCAGCTTTAACGTCTCCAGGGCAATCAGCAAGAATACTGATTAAAGAAGAGCTCTTTTAAGTTTTTCCTTTATTTGACTTCAGCTGACTCTGTTGGATGGACTTGCTGAGTTTGACTCAATATGGTACTGAACTGGACAGTTGGCCCCATATTACAAGTCTTACTAAACTGAGATTTGGGGTCCCTGTAACTTTGATGTATGTTAAATAGAAATCTACATCTTAGGCTATAGCTTGTTGACGATAGAGAAGTAATCAAGAGAGTTCAAAATCCATCTTGAGGCTAGAATTAGAAACTTTGGTAACAATGCATTTAATTTCCTCTTTTAATGTTGATTTATTATTGACTTGTTAGATCGCTAATCCTATATACCCCACAAATATAAATGCATCAAGTTTAGAACTGATAATGATTGCAAAGCACATATGTACACATTGTTGGAAAAAGAGATTAGGCCAATATTCCTTCACAAGAAAATTACTTCAACCACTTAACTTTGAAAATCAGTTGAACTAGTTTATACGAGCACTGATACAGACCATCTTTGTTTCACTGGAAAAATTGTTGCTTGGTGTCCAAAATAAATCTATTTGTAGAGTAAATTTGAGCTTTAGCGTTGCAGTTATATGCATTTTCAAATGCAGTTAATTAAGCTATTAGTTGATAGCAGGTTCATTTTAGCTTGAATGTAATAATTTGCCAAGGTATAATATTTTGAAAGTGCGAAGTTTTTAAGAGTGAAAATGTGTCTGCAGTCTTCATAGAAGAAGTAAAGATCAATTGGGTTGTAATTGTGAAATGTGTAACGTAATGTACATATTAATAGGTGTGTGTCACCAATAGACGTCTAACAAATAATGATTGACATGCTAATATTAGCATTTCCCTGTAGAATTCTAACAACACTACTGATATTCACATCTTATTGAAACATTATACGTGATTAGCCTCAGGTACACACTAGAGGAGATTCATATGACTGGAGAATATTTAAATCCAGCAAAGGCTTGAAATTATCAGTAGTAAGAATTTGGATATTTGTAATTTCTAGCTATGCAAAGTGGCTTAAAACAATTGTGAAGACTTGAAACTTTTAGTAGTAATAATTTGGATATTAATAACTTCCAAATATGCAAAGTGGCTTATAATAATCGTCCAAGTCTATCAATAGTTTGCATTATTTGGTACTAGGCTGGCTAGATAATTGGTTCATTGTAAGACAAAAGTTGACGAAATTAAGGTGTTACTAGTGTAAATGATATCATTTATGTTCAACATAAGATTCAATTCCTGTCATGTCTCCCATGATTCTGATATTTAACAAGCATAAAATTATAAAAAAGGTAAAATCGTTATAAATTTTTTTGATGGAGCTGTTTTAAAAATATATATTTGATCGTCTAGTTGGGCCCGAAGAGAATGAACCCCATAATAAAAGATGATTTTCAAATTATGGTTTATCTTCATCTTTTTCAAAATCCAATGAAAGGAAGGTCTTGAAATTCAATTTTTGGGTTATAGTCATCTTTTAAAATTGAATGCACACTAATGTGAATGAATTAAAGGGAAAGGTGAATACATAGAAGATCAATGCTTTCACCAAACTTCTTGAATATATTTTGTCAGGGACATGAGAATATTCACCAAAATTCTCGAATTTATTGTATTAGGGACATTAGGAATTTCATAGTAATTAGCTAAAATGGAAAGGAATTCAGGTTTAACTTCCATATAATAATCCATTCCAAGCCTTAATTTTCAAGTATCGATTTTAATCCTTGATTTTTAAGTATCAAGAGGTTTGTGCCAATTGTTTTTCAATTATTTTTCTCGGTGCTTAATGACCAATCCTTGCTAGTTTGTCACTGCGCTGGAATAATTTTCTTATGTATTTGAACTAATGAAATTTTAGCCTAACAACCAATTGTTTGTTAGTGCTACACACGTGAGCTACATCCTCCAAGCCCTTCCTAGTGCTAGTGACACATGTGAGATACTTAGTCCTAGACTCATTTTAACCTTTTTCATTGTCCTAGATAGAGAGATACAATATTTTTTTATTATGTGGCATTGACGTGATTCCAACAACACGAATTACAGATGTCAAATCATATGATTATGTTGAGGCATGGGATTTTACTAGTTTTAGTGGTGTTGTTGTCTTGGATGATGTTTGATGCACTCGACAAGAAAACCTGGACTGAACATGAACGGAACCTGCAACATATGTATAATGCTTTCAACCATGTTCGAAGTTGAGAGTAACTTGTAATATTTGAGAAGATAACAGAGGTGTTTCAACACTATTTGATTAGAGTAGAAGTTCCACCCCACCAGGCTATTCTTCCATACCCACTTAGGTCCCAATCATGGTTTTAGTGACTCTTGTGAAGTTGTTCCTTGTAATTTCTTGTCGAAGTTTTACTAATGAGATTGTCAAGGCATTTGCTCAAGATCACTTCTTTGATGTAATCAATAATGTATTTGGTCTAATTGATGCTATCCTTGCAAGTAATCTATATTGGTGGATAGATCCTGCTGGAGCAAGTACTCTATACTAGTGGATAGATTATGCTGGAGCAATTGTGTTGGCTCTTTACACAATCAGAACATGGTCGAGCACAGTTTTGGAAAACATGAATTCGTTTGTTGGGAAAACAGCTTCACCTAATTATTTTGAAGAATTTGACATATCTCTGTGGGAATCATCACAAAGCCATACGGCCTATTGATACGGTGAGAGCTTACACATTTGGTTCTCATTATTTTGTTGAGGTAGACATTGTGTTACCCAGTGATATGCCTTTACAAAAGGCTCATGATATTGGTGAAGCACTTCAGAAAAAACTGGAATCTCTTCCTGACATAGAACGGGCTGTTGTGCATTAGACTATGAATACAGTCACAGACCTGAGCATCAGAAAAGCTACTCCTAACTCTGTATGCAAGTGTCATATTTTATAATGGGAACTTCATAATCTGATGTTCAGATCTTCTTTTAATCTCCGATTGCCAACATTATCATCTTAGGATGTGATGGTAAAGCAATATTGTGGGGCTTGTAGATCTCCCATTTTGCCTACAAGTTGGCACATGCTCTTGGAAAATTGCATACATAAATCAACAAAGAATGTATGTAGAAACTTCCTAGCAACTTGGTCTTTGTAAAATGGCTCAGTTAGAAGTAAGTAATTTTCTTATTGAAAAAAAAATACAACTTTCCTTTAATTGGTAGGAATATAATGTTTGCTTTCAGATGTTTTATATTTATGTAGATTATTAATATCAACAAAGATCCATCTTAACCATGGGGTTTTAAAATTTTCATTTTTATGGAATTTATTTTTTTCAATTTCATCTATTAGCATTATAGACATGGACTGTATATGCATATCACTACTCTCAATGCAATGAACTCATACATACATTTTATAGTACATATTCATGGAAATTTTCATTAGATGTTCTTTAATTTTTTCCATAAAATGATGAAATGTTGGTCAATGTTTCAAAAAAAAATTGGCTCATGAATATCCGATGCCCAGATCTTATCTTGCTTATCCATACCTTACCATACCTTTTGCAATCCCAATTGCTCATGAGATTGATTCGCTACTTGATTTTTGCATGCATATTATACTTGAAGGAAGACTTATGTCATGCTGATTATTTCATTCATTTTTTGTTTCAACTTTTGGGTCATATTGGTTTTGATTTTATGTTTGGTGGATTTTTTCAATAGTTGGGAAGCTTCCTAATGATAATCCCATACCATGAGAGGGAACGCTGCTATGTCAGATGGTAATGATGTGGGTGCAGACCTGTCTGGAGGAATGTATGATGTAGGAGATCACATCGAGTTTGGGCTACCCATGGCTTTTACTGCAACTATTTTTCCTTGGAGTGTGTTGGAGTATGGGGATCAGATGGATGCTGCTCATCAGCCAGGGGTAGCCCAATCTGCCATCAGATGTATCACAAATTATTTGATCAATGCACATCCTTCAAGCAAGGTATTGTATATCCAGGTATGCCATGCCATCCTGTATCTCTTAAGCTTTTAATTTTACCCATCTGTTTTTTTGTGTGTCAAATTCTCCACCTGAAGTCATAACTAGCTCCAGGTTTACACATTTTTGCTACTTTCTTTTTCATACATTGTACAGTATTTAGTAGCAACATGTGTCGATGCATTTACTAATTGGGCAATGTATCTCCAGGTGTTGCATCCTGCAGCTGGAAATTATAACCAATATCAGTTAAACAACTTATAATTTATTGGCATGCATTGAAGATCGACAAGTGAAATGAACCCCTCTAACTATTTAAGTCCAAGTAAATCCCAACTCTTAAATCCCATTGCTTGACAGTTTAGATAGTGACAAGTTTAGTCACAAGATTACTGGTTACCCCAATATTAGCACACTAAATGTGTAGCAACCTCCAAGTCTTAAATTCTTCATCTTTGTTGATTGGTTTGCATATGGGATGATTGGCGAAGTAATCGAATTTGCATCTCGGATGACTAGTGAAGAAAGCCAATTTGATTGTTAATTCTAATAGATCTGCTACTTTGAAATACCACTACCTTACATTTTAGCTTGTTTTGGTCCTAGCAACATGGTTGTTTACCTATTCTTAGCCAAAAGGCTGGGGTTTGCCAAAAATTTGGGGTTCATCCAAAGTTTGTGAGGACAATTTTTTTTCCAAATGACTGCTAGTTCGAACAGTATAGTGGTAGGGAAGCACAATAAGTTCCCTATTCTTTGTGAAAAGCAAATCGATTCTCAAAGAGAGGGAAACAGTAAATAGCTAGACTAATTCCCATGAATAGAAAAATAGTAAATATATGAAAACTAGTATTACCTGTCATTAAGAATTACAAGACTAAATCCTGCCAAAATAGCAGCCAAGAGAGCAAGGGGGTTCGTCCAAAAGGCCAGTCCTGCAGCCAATAAACATAACCATTAATTAGTAGTCTGAAGTCAGTCCAACCTACAACAAGAATAATGAAGCCAAAATAGAAAAGTCAACAGTGTTCCTAACTTACCAAGAACTAATGTTATTATAATGAAGTAGTTGGTACAGTAACTGCATCAAATAAATCAGCACATTAGTTTCTAATTCACTAAATTTTCCTTGGCAACATAGAAAATATTATGTAATATGTCATCTCACGATGTACAAATCAAAGGTGGCAATTTCTAAACACCATTCAAAATGAAGAGTAATGCAAGAAAAAGCTTGTGATTCTTCATAGATTTGTGGTGCCTACTAAGAATTCAGATCATACCAGTTGTCCTATATACATGAGATTCTAGGTAATGTTACTGCTAAATAAAATAAGATAAGCTTTAGTCATCTCAATTCTAGTTGTCTATCTGTCTATGTGTTTTCCTAAAGTAAAAGACAGGAAATTGATAGCTAGGCAGAGAATGATGAATCCTCCCTACCCATTCATCAACATTGTATTGATATGAATCATCTAAAAGCATAATCCTCCCTACCCATTCATCAACATCGTATTGATATGAATCATCTAAAAGCAGTCTTTCTAACTTATAAAAATCTCTAAAATTTGATGGATATGCGCAGTGATGGAAGACCAACTTCTATCTTGTGGGCATTTATATTGGACCTATCATGGATTAGTTGTATGATTCATCATAGTAGGCAAAGTGAGTGTGTACAGTTAAGTTTTAGCATTTATGATAAGATACGATAATTTTATTAACGTCCTACAAATGACCATAAAACTAGGCCAATGGGACAGAAAAGGACATCCAGAAACTAAATATCATTTACTAACTAACGGATCCATGCAAGCTGTCATTTATCATTGTGTTAATTAAGCCAACCAGGTTCACATTGTGATCATCACAACATTTAATTTGGTTCATTAGAGGAAATTTGAGGTCTAAAATGGGCCTCCTAAGGAAAATGATAAAATAATAATTAAAATAATAAAATAATAGTTATTAATTTTGGAGGAAGAATGAAAAAAACTACTTTTTTGTTCGTATTTTTGACATATCTCCCTATGTTTTGACTCAAATTCCGAGTGGGAGAGCTCATTGTATGCAGAATTTAATTCCGCATCCAACGAGTACCCACACTGCATACTTTTGATGGACCCCACTACCCCAAAAATAAGAAATACCTAAAAAAACATGATGATGACATCATCATCACATTTTTTCAAGTATTTCTTATTTTTCGGGTAGTGGGGTCCGTCAAAAGTATGAAGTGTGGATACTCGTTGGATGCGGAATTAAATTCCGCATCTAACAAGCTCTTCCACTTAAAATTTGAGTAATAATACAAGGAGATATGTCGAAAATACGAACAAAAAAAATAGTTTTCTTTTATGACAAATATGTCAATTCAACCATTATGATTGACTCATTTTATTGAAATTCTATTGGTTCTTGAATTCCAACTTTCAAAATTTATTGTTGGCGCGTTTTCTTATAAGGCCCATTTTAGACCCCAAATTTCCTCTAATGAAGCCTAGACCTTTCTAGGCAGCTCCACCAACAAGATAAGATGTTTAAAGGTGATCAACATTGAAGCACAAATGATTTATCTTCATGGTATTGTCTATTATTGGAACTTGGAACAGCTAATTCTGGAGTTGGTTCATTTCTTGTTAGACCCATTTTACGTTTTTGCAAACCTGCTGATTTAATTTCTCATGGCTTAAACAATTGCATTTGTAGTTCATTTTCATTAAATTGTTTTAATGATATGCTCCATACTGAGTACTTTACACATATTGGATGTAATTTGTAATATGCATATACAATGCAAGCCCGATGAATAATCTAGTTGGGTCTTAAGTCTGTAATCCTTGCCTCTCACAGGATAATTCATTGCTTGAGCAAAGTTAAAACAGGCAATATTGGTTTCGCATAGAGAATTTAAATGATAGGTCTGTTTGGATGGAATTGACAGGCTACAAAGGAAGATATGCTATAGAGCTACAAACATTTACTACACAATTTCTCTCACAAGTAGACAATTCCCCTACCTATGATGAAAATGGAGTACTGCAGCAAAAGATTCTCATGTTGAAGATATGACTAAAATGGCACATATTCATTTACATCATATACAAATAGCACTGTTTTATTTCCTAAGGTATTCTGCATGTGTTAGGTAGCTCGATCTTGAGCATTTGAAATGCTCTCATTTCAGTGAGAGCTGGAACATCTAAACATATGATGGTTTGTTCATTTGCAATTGTTGTGTAATGATCTTCAAACACTCAATTTGGCGGGTGTCTCATTGCTAATGCTGGGAGAATTCTTTGCCTATAATAATACTGCTCTCATGTTCCTTATGCTCTTCAAAACATGGTGGCTTTTCTCTTTGTGCCATCATCAGCATCTAGCATTTTTTCCCTCAATTGCCACTGATTTAAAGAGTTGAGGAAATGTTAGAAAGCAATTCATACTTCCATGAGTTTTGGAGAAGTCGAGTTTAAGAGAGAGAACCATTGGCATGCTTTTCAAGGAGGTTTGAGCAGCAGGTTAAAAAGAGATTCTAACACGCATTTCAAGGACCGTACAGAAGCAGGTATAGGGGTGATTCTGAGCATAAAATTCAAACCATACAGTAGGAAGTCAGTGCAATGAGTTTTTGTAGCAAACTAGGCACAAATTTCGAGGTGAGGCACAAAATTTGAGGTAGACTTTTGCTAAGTTAATAGGCACAAAAAACCAGACCATATAGTACCACACATTTCAGGGAAGTAACTGTACTTTCCAGACAGTCAGTACTGTGAATTTTCAACATGCTTTTCGAGAAGGATTTGCACAGATTTTGAGGCAGTCTTGCACAGTTTGAGGGCTGAAGAATTGGTTTGTTGGTTGAGACAAGTAGTGTTTGTGTTCATAATTATACTGCAGTGCAATTTCATTCTGAAGAAAATAAAATTACTCTCTCACAGGTTTTCCCCATTTTGGGTTTTTTTCTAGGGATATTTGGCCTAAAATACGGAGTCCAAATTTTTTATGCATGACTATGTTTCTATTTCTGCTCATTTAGGTTGTAAAGTCTTCCATAGTGTTTCAAGCTACATAAATGTTTGAGTGAAAACTTTATTTGCAGCATTCATTAAATGAATAGGGTTGGGTATTAAACTCATGTTCTGAAACTAAACTCGAAATCGGGTCGGGAAAGCAGTGAAAATTTTAGTGTTATGGGAATAGTATGGATGGTTGTAGCTTATCATAGCATATTTTGCACCTTGGGATTTTAAGTGCTAGCCATGACAGATTCCAAATTTTCTTCTTGATAATAATTCATTTTCTCTTCCCTGTAGTTGTTTCTTGTGTTAAGGGTGATGGGAGAGATACTGCATTTGTGCATTGAGTTCATTAATATCATACACAGATAATATGCCATTGTATATATGTGTTTGGGATCCAGTTTACCTCCTCATTTTGTATCATCACTCATATAGTGCACTGGTTGGTGTTTGACTTTTGCAAATGGCTTACATTTGTCTTGCATTCGATTTAGTTCATGGCTGGAGGTGTTCTGTGTGATATTCCAACCATACTAAAGTCAAATAGTGTGCTGGAAATCATCATTTTGTAACAAAATATGTGATGTCATTTAGCACATGAAGATAGTAATTTTATTTTGAATATTAATACCCTTTCCTACAGGCATGTATGACTATCATACAAATATGCACGTTGAGTTTGAAATGATCTTTTTCACTGAGTTTGAAGTGAAATATGCTGTTGTAAAAACTTTATTGATTCTGGAAATGGTTGGCAAGATGGCTGCAAATGACATAATCTAGGTTGAAATTGCTTATCCATAGATGCCCAGATCTTATCTTTCTTATCCCTACCTTACCATACCTTTTTCAATCCCAACTGCTCATGAGATTCCTTCGCTACTTGATTTTTGCATGCATATTATACTTGAAGGAAGACTTCTGTCATGATGATTATTTTATTCAGTTTTTGTTTCAACTTTTGGGTCATATTGGTTTTGATTTTATGTTTGGTGGATTTTTTCAATAGCTGGGAAGCTTCCTAATGATAATCCCATACCATGAGAGGGAACGCTACTATGTCAGATGGTAATGATGTGGGTGCAGACATGTCTAGAGGAATGTATGACACAGGGGAGCACATCAAGTTTGGGATACCCATGGATTTTACTGCAACTCTTTTGCCTTCAAGTGTGTTGGAGTATGGGGATCAAATGGATGCTACTCATCAGCTAGGGGCAACCTAGTCTGCCATTAGATGGATCACAGATTATTTGATCAATGCACATCCTTCAAGCAATGTATTGTATATCCAGGTATGCCATGCCATCTTGTATCTCTTAAGCTTTTACTTTTACCCATATGTTTTTTTGTTTGTCAAATTCTCCATCTAAAGTCATAACTAGCTCGAGGTTTACACATTTTTGCTACTTGGTTTTTCATACATTGTATAGTATTTACAAGCAACATGTGTCGATGCATTTACTAATTGTGCAATGTATCTCCAGGTGTTGTAGCCTATAGCTGAACATTATAACCAATATCAGTTAAGCAACTTATAATTTATTGGCATGCATTGAAGATCAACAAGTGAAATGAACCCCTCTAACTGTTTAAGTCCAAGTAAATCCCAACTCTTAAATCCCATTGCTTGACAGTTTAGATAGTGAGAGGTTTAGTCACAAGGTTACCGGTTACCCAAAGGTTAGCACACTAAATGTGTAGCAATCTCCAATTCTTAAATTCTTCATCTTTGTTGATTGGTTTGCATCTGGGATGATTGGCGAAGTAATCGAATTTGCATCTCGGATGACTGGTAAAGTAAAACAATTTGATTGTTAATTCTAATAGATATGTTACTCTGAAATACCACTACCTTACATTTTAGCTTGTTTTGGGCCTAGTAGCATGGTTGTTTACCCAGTCTTAGCCAAAAGACAGGGGTTCGCCAAAAAGTTGGGGTTCATCCAAAGTTTGTGAGGACAATTTTTTTTCCAAATGACTGCTAGTTCGAACAATATAGTGGTCATTTTGTGGAAAATGGGTTCACGACTTGAAATGAAAGGTGATCCCAAATAGAAGGTTCTAGGTATATTGGCCTCTATTTCAAACTTTTCATCCCTTTCATGCTCTTGAAAATGAATTTGATCTTTGCATATAGAGTTTTCACACAAACACCTTCCAAACTTGAGAGTGCAAGATGAGTATGGGAATGAGCTTGTAAATTTCTTGTTGAAATTATCCTCTATTGTAAATCACTGTATTTTCACTATTTTCTGTTGTTAAGAAGTTTCATTTTTCAATATGGAGGGTTGTTTTGGAAAAATATGGTAGTTTCTTTAGGATACTAATATAGTTTTTGTTAACCAAACTTGTACTTAAATATGGTGATTTGTGTTGTACAGCTAAAAAATTGTTGTGGGTTGGCTATTGCATCTGCATAATCCCATCAGGTGGTTTATTGCAAGTTTAGTCATAGGCAAACACCCTACCCTCCTCTTATTGTTGGTTGTGGTCTAGAGGTTTGTCAATGCTACTTCACAAAAGTTCATATTGTAAACCTGTTAGAATGCTAACTAAAATAGTTATGGAAGCAATATTGAAATTCCAAAGTTCAAACAAATAGGGAAGGAGGAAGTTGGGTTGGTGCTGAAGTGACCTTAATAGAATAGATTCCTTCATTTATAGTTACTCAAGCCAAAGTAGAAATAAATTGACTATAAATACCAGTTTATTATCATTGATTAGAGCTCTTCTGTTTATTTTGGTTTACAAGATTTCTCGATTCATTGATGTTATCTAGCTCAAGTAGTTATTGAAGTCACAAGTGTGATGTTGTTATTATTTAACTCATATTTACTACACATATATCCGTGTCATTCATTCAGTGGTGAATATCCAACTCTTAAATTCTACACCTGAAGTTTTAACAAACTTTTATCACATTTTAAATGACAAAAATGTTGGGACTTAGGACACCTCCCTTCACCTATAATCTATAAATAGACAACAACTTGTTGTGCTAATTTCACACAGATTTATTTAATAATTTATTTTGTCATATATTGCCACTTATCAAAAAATTGTATTTTGTATTCCAACATAATGTATTCATGTATACTGCTCTATTTTGTACTCCAACTTGTTATATTTATGTATATATTTATTTGTTTCAGGTGGGAAATGCAAGCATTGATCATAAGTCTTGGGAAAGGCCAGAAAATATGATGGAGAAAAGGCCAACTCTCCAGGTGGATGATTCAAGTTTCGGGTCAGATGTAGTAGTAGAGACAGTAGCAACAATGGCATCGACTTCATTAGTGTTCCGCAAGTCCGATTCTGCATACTCAGATATGTCATGCACAACAATTGTTTCAGTTTGCTGATTCTCACAGGGGCTTATATAATAGTAGCATACCTTCAGTTCAAATCTTCTACAATTCTACTGATATAAAGATGAGCTTCTGTGGGCATTAGCTTGGCTTTATCATGCAACCCACAATGAGTCATACTTAAACTACGTTTCTGTAGGGAATGGCCAAGATTTTTCCCAATAGGGAGCTACTTGAACTTGGTTCAGCTGGGACAACAAACATGCTGGCGTGCAGGTAAGCCTTATTAACTTTTCATAAATGCATTCATTGTGCTTTAATGTCATCCCTTATCATTACATTAAGGTCAGTTAATGTATATTGATCATAGAAACATGAAATTAGTTTTCTATTACTGATTTTGTGTCCTTTAAACCAAAGGCCTCCGAGTCAAGCTAATCCTTGGAAGCCTCTGCACTGATCCAGTGTGATGTGCACTAAAGAGAACTCGAGGATTGAAAGATTTGATATATCGTAAAAGGTGAGCAAAATTCCTTGTATTGCAATGAAATCTAATATATTTATTATATCATATATTCTACGCGCACTTAATATGAACTCGAAGGGATGGATCTGGTGGTTGCTCTCACAGGGCATAGCAGCATTTGTTGTAACAATAGCTGTGTTGACAATACTACATTCTAAGAAGCATTCACACCATCAGGTCTCGCCTGTTCCAGGACCTCCCAAAGACATTTCTCGGAAATATGCCCAAGCCTTGAACGTTGCATTTACCTTCTTTCCTATTCAGAAGGGTATGTTTGTCTGTATACAATTATCTTATCAAACTTGGGCTATGGCAAGAAGGACTCATGATTGGGATTTTTCTAAAAGGAAATTATTGATGAAGTATTGTATATGTGTAAGGATGATAGACCATTTTGTTAAAGCATCTGTAATTCTGTTTTAGGTATGGACGAAAGATTCAAATAGAGATCCAGCCTCTAAGTAGCAACTAGGAGATTTTGTGGTAAATTTGGCCATGAATATGGTATTATACTTTGACTATAGTAGTAAATTTCATGCATATCAAATGTAACCATGTTGTGTGGCAATAGTGTGTTGTTATCTTTCCTACATGATGAATGTTCCATAATCCATATTTCAACCACTATTAAACCTTACTTCTACTGCCCTACAATGGTATGAAAATCAATGGAAAATCAGATAGAGAAAAGGATGAAGAAAAAGAAAACAAAGTGAAACATATACTTGATTGCATGGAAGTGTACATGCCTCTTTGTATACATTATAAATATTCAAAAACACCTAGATTGTACATGCATTTTTGTTGTCCTATTAGAGTTAAAGAAATGACCTGCCAAAGGTTGTAGGATTGTAGAAAGGGCTTCATGACTAAATACATGGCCTTCATAGCATGAATTGTGGAATCACCTAGATCTGGTAAGCTTACCTAAAATTCAAAAACCAATTTAAGTCATACAACATAGAACCAAACAATGCTATCAACATGAATATAGTATCTTAATAGATACACACATTGTTCAGGCAAAGGAAATAAACCATATATTACTGTCTTCCTATATCAGTTCAATTTTCACTCTTTTGTTGTAACATGCACCACATGCAACCTACAAAATCAAGATCCATTCCAAATTTAATATGAGTTGGTTTCTACCCTGTGAAAACTATCTACATGACGTGTGTGTCTTGCATAAGCTATTCTGATGGTTTTTATGCCAAGTTCTTAAGAATTGGTAATTGCTACTATTGGATCCCAAAATAAATCACTGAAATATGTACTTCTAATCTCTCTTTCTCTCTCTCCCACACACACATATATACATGTCCATCAAGTTGTGGTCTAGTCACTAGTGGCATCTTCGAGTGGTTGTTGTGAAGAAGACCCAGGTTCAAATCATGGAAAGGTTACTCCTCCCTTGCATCACACACACAGACACACAAGCACACATATACATGTCCATCAAGCTGTTGTCTGGTGGCAACTTGATGTGGTTGGTGTGAAGAAGACCCAGGTTCAAATCATGGCAGGTTTGCTCCTCCCTTGCATGGGATATGTGGTTGTGGCTTGAAGCTGGGCCATCTCTTTTTAGGCAAATGCCTTATAAGATGTCACCAGAATACGTGCCTTGTTTAGCTTTGTGCTAGATCATTGATGTAGGCTGTGGGAAATTAATTTGTAATTTGTGCTGGCTTAATACCGACAACCTGATATTCACTAATAAAACATTATAGAGGGTGGGGCCACAATTTTAAGGGATTTCATTCCATTGGCTTGTTTTCCTTCAAATAAATATATGCTCCAAACAGTGGTTTAAGATTATTAAACTACTGTATTTCTTGGGCATCAAATGTGTTTTAATCAGTTGGTGTCATTAAGCATCCTTTTCTTCTATGCTTCTTTCTTAGAATCAGACAAAGCTCAAGTGTTGCAGGGGAAAGGGGTCCCTAACTGGCTGGCTGGAGTAGTTCTGATTTGAACTAAGTTTGGGCAGACATTGGACCTAAACTTCTTTGGACTAGTTTACATGGGAAGCACTGGTCAGACTTGGTCCAAACCAGCTGGTTCTGATAACACTTGTAAAGGACCACACATGAATGCAAAATGAGCACAAATGTCTTCTCTGTGGGAAATAAGGGATTTTATTTATCAATTCATGTGTTTTTTTATCTGTCCCATCTCCCAGATATGACCTACTTTGACTTTGTTTGATGCATCGAATTCATCATAGTGAGCAAAACTTGCTAGTTGTTTCCATATCACATATTACAGTTATATAGAGATAGATAGTTCTTATGTACTTGTTTTGAATACTGTATACAACATGTTACTTGAGGTTGGTTTTTTATAGTATATTTTGATTATTGGTGGATGCAGATGTTGAAAAAACTCAGTAAACAACTTAATGGGGAAGATTGGACGTGGAACAACTTGAACACATTCTGTTGGGCAATTGTTTCTATTTCAGGTTCTATGAAGAAGAAACAGACCTGAGAGATATGATAGAAATGTTCAAAATACTTTGAAGGCCATCAAGAAGATTGAGGAAGTTCGTATTAGCAGGGAGGCTAAATTATGGGAGAGCAGGTTTGTCTCATTCTCTTCAACTTTCCTTGTAAAAGAGTCCAGGGATAATAACTGAAAATTAACTAATTGGTTATCTTCTAGATAACCATATTTTATGTTAACTTCTATTCTCCCATTAAATGAAGTGTTCAATCTCATGATGACATTACAAGGATAGTGTATGTCTTGTCGTCAGTGAAGTTGGATCTAAAGAGAATTGGGGGAAAATGCCTAGAACAAGCCAAAGGATAATGGAAGAACATATTTTTAAGTCCTCAGTTTCACTCTAAATCATGGCCATGATTTTTTTTTCATTTTTTTCCATATGTGATTGCGAATTTGCAGCTTTGAAGCAAAGATGGTGGAGGACAATGCAAGGATTGTCCTATGTGAGGTCATGTAAAGGCATGCCAAAGATATTTTAGTAGTGGAAAACAATGGCTACAATGTAATCAAGTGATATAGCGTTCTTAATTGTAGTCATTAAAGACCAAATATGTGTATATACTACACAATGATCGTTATAATATTAATTTTCTATTATTGTGACAATGCATAAAAGTTCTTTTCTATCAACAACGATTCTCTCTAATCCCAAGCTTCACATCTCAAAATTGAAATCATCACAACCCAAAATTGAAATCATTTGGTGAATCAATTGACAATCGATTTTTTCATAAAGAGTTTGTGTTGCCATAAGGATTTATTATGTAACATTTGTAATAGTGCATTGTTTTAGGGTTTTCTATTTTCCAAGATTATTTCTTTTAAAATTGAGTTTGTTGAAACTCTCACATATTTTTCAATGGTTTTCACTATATTGGGTGGTTGTAAAATGTGTCCTAAGATTGTAATCAAAAGGAATTTGGTGAGTATAGAAATTGCATTGCCCCTTCAAGAGGGGATGTTTAACTGGTGCGTTATTTGAGTGCTAATTGGTTATCTT
This sequence comes from Pseudotsuga menziesii, assembly GCA_001517045.1. Taxonomy (NCBI): domain Eukaryota; kingdom Viridiplantae; phylum Streptophyta; class Pinopsida; order Pinales; family Pinaceae; genus Pseudotsuga; species Pseudotsuga menziesii. Next base: position 288,653 of record LPNX010438488.1, read on the forward strand.
GGATTGGTTATCAGTGAAAATATTTGTTTGTATAGAATGTGATGAATTAACATACAAAAATAATGATTATCAAGTTACTATAGATACATAATGGCTTACCTTGTAATAGTCCTTCAAGTCTTTCAAATGCATTTATTTAGTGCAAAAATGACTTGAAGGACTAGTACAGGGTAAGCCATTATGGATCTATAGTAACTTGATAATCATTACTTTGTATGTTTGAATAATGCAAAATTTGTTTGAATATCATCATTATCAAACAATAACAACTTCTTAAAGGGTGCTAGCTCAATGGTAGAGCACCTGCCTAATTACAGGCAGGAGGTTGGTGGTTCGATTCCTCCGTACCCTATCATAAATTTGTAACTATAAAAATCACTAAATTTACATATATACGATTCCTCTTATCTAGTCATATCTAGCTTAGTCATTAATATGTTATCATTTAGTAGTTTATTTAGTCGTATATTTGGTCATTAATTGTTGCAATCAGTGACTAAATCCATGACTAAATCCGTGACTAAATCAATGACTAAATCATTGATTATCAATGACTAAATCAATGACTAATAATTCAAGATATTAATGACTAAGTGAAATGTGACTAGATATAAGATAGTGGAAATTAGCTATTATTAGTCACTGAATCAAAAATAGTTGTTTATAGCCTATTTTTAGTCATTTTTTTAGTCATTAATTTCTCATTTTGTACTAGTGAATCAAGAGAAACCATCAAGCACTAGCAGCATAAACTATTTCAGATGTCGAATTATGGCATCAAAGGTATGGACACCTCAATCACAATGATCTCATGTTATTACAGAAAAATTCTATGGTTGAGGGTTTTCCTGTCATAAAAAAATGATCATATTGAATGTGTTGCATGTGCACTTGGAAAAAAAACACTAAAATGAATTTCCTAACCATGAAGAGAAGAAACAGACTAAACTCCTTTAACTAATACACACTGATGTATGTGGACCTATGCAAACCAGATCACTTAGTGGTGCATGGTATTTTATAATATTTGTTGATGTCAGATCCAGGTTCACATGGGCTTACTTCATCAGAAGGAAGAGCGATGTCTTTGAATACTTCAAGGAATTCAGAATCAAAGTTGAGAAGCAGACAAGTAAATACATTAAAACCCTCAGATCAGATCAATGTGGTGAGTACACTTATGGATCTTTTAAAAGATACTGTACAGAAAATGGAATTCAACAACAATTCACAGTCATTGATACACCTCAACAAATTAGAGTTACTGAGAGGAGAAACAAAACACTGGTGGAATGTGCTTGCAACATGCTCCAAGGTAAAAACATTTCTAACGGATTTTGGGCTGAAGCAATAAACATTGTTGTTTATTTAAAGAATAGGAGTCCAACAAAGAAGTTAGAACTTCAAACCTCCTTTGAAGTCTTTTATGGCTATAAACCTGAAATTAGTCATTTAAGAATATTTGGTTCTAGGGATTTTGCACACATACCTAAAGATGGCAGAAGGAAATTGGATGCAAAATCCATTGAATGTGTCTTTGGTGGCTATTGTGATGATCAGAAAGCATACAAACTGTTTCATCCTAGTTCACACAAATTCATTGCTAGTAGAGATGTTGTATTTCATAAAAATACAGATATGTGTAACAGGATGAATAACGCTGATGAAGAACTGATCCCACATGAGCATAGAAAAATAGATAAAATTCTTCAAAAAGTGTAGGAACAGTAGCAGGTGCAACAATAGCAACAGGTTCAGGAACAAGAATCAAGCATGAGTGATACTACCTCAGATGATGAAACAACAGAAGATAGAAGAATCATGGATGGAACTCCAACAGGTATTGTAATACCTAGCAGGTCAAATCGACAAACTCATCCTCCAGTAAAGTTTAGAGACTATGCCTTGATGACTAGTATAATGAATGTCATAGAACCGTTAAATTATGAACAAGCCAAAGATAAGGAAGAATGGGTGACTACAATGAATGAAGAATATAATTCTATTATGAGAAACAAAACTTGGGAATTAGTTGAATTACCCAAAGATAAATTACTCGTAGGATCAAAATGGCAATTCAAATCTAAACTTAAAGTAGATGGCAGTATTGACAAATTTAAGGAAAGATTTATTGCTAAGGGTTATTCTCAGCAAGAGGGGATTGACTTTAAAGAGGCATATGCATTAGTAGCTAAGTTAAACACTATTAGATTGTTAGTTGCATTAGCTACTAAACATAATTGGAGAATACACCAGTTAGATGTCAAATCTGGTTTTCTAAATGGTGATTTAAAAGAGGAAGTATACTTAGTGCAGCCTGAAGGTTTTGTTCAGAAATGACAGTAGCAGCTTGTGTGCAGGTTAAAAAAAACTATCTATGGACTGAAATAAGCTCCTAGACCATGGTATATCAAGATTGACACCTTCTTCAAACATCAAGGATTTATCAAAAGTAAAAATGATTCAAGCTTATATATTAAATCAAATAAACATGGAAATGTTTGCTTGATATATTTATATGTGGATGATCTTATCATTACAGGTGGAGCATATCAATTAGTTGCACATATTAAAAGTAATTTGTTACATGAATTTAAAATGAAAGACCTTGGTGACTTGCATTATTGTTTAGGCATTTATTTTTGGAGAGAATCTGGTAAAACATTCATCACTCAAAGCAAATATGCAAGGGAAATACTTGACAGATTTCAAATGAGTGAATGCAAATATGTATCCACTCCTTTGGACCAAAATGTCAAATTATACAACAGTGATGGATCTAAAGAAGATGATAGTAATTTGCATTGTCAACTAGTGGGTAGTCTAAACTACCTCACTACTACAAGGCCAGACCTATCATATTCTATTAGCATCCTTAGTCAGTTCTTGACTAAGCCATGCAAAACACATTGGAAAGCTGCAAAGTAGGTCCTAAGATATTTAAAAGGAACTGTTAACTATGGTATTTTATATACTGATATATCTGATGTTCAGTTGGTAGGTTACTCTGATTTTGAGTGGGCAGGCAATCCCGATGACAGAAAATCCAATTCTGGATATGCTTTCAATATTGGTTCGGGAGTCATATCATGGAGCAGTAAGAAACAACCAACTATTTCTTTGTCATCCACAGAAGATGAATATAAAGATTTAACCAGTGCTACTTGTGAATCCATTTGGTTGAGGTGGATTCTTGAAGAGGTTGGAACACAACAAAAACAAGCTACCGGAATCCAGTGTGACAGTCAAAGCTCAATTAAGCTGGCACACAATCGAGTCTATCATGCCAAATCCAAACATATTGAGCTGCACCATCATTTGTCAGAGAAAAGATTGAGTGTCAAGAAATTGAACTCATCTATTGTAATACAAGTGAGAATGTTGCTAATATTTTTACTAAACCAGTTGGAAGGATCCACTTTGAGGATCTTACAAAGAAATTAGGTGTTGTCAATAACCCATTTCTGCATTAAGGGAGGCTATTAGATATAATGCAGAATTATATTCTTAATTTTTTTTATATCTAGATATCTTGTTTGAACAACTCCTATACTATAGGATCTGATCCACATTTATTTGATCTAGTTTAGGCTATCTCTTTGCTATATATGTAAATTCTTTTAATCCTTAATACAATTGAGTTGAGCGTTTCTCTTCTTGTCTATCTTAACGAGCCTTTGTGCTCTGCATACCAGTCCAAGAAGAGTTACACCTCACCCAAAATCTAACTATAAGAACCACAAAAACAAGCCATCAAACACCCAAAATCTAACACCAACATGAATAAATTTTTATCCTATTGAGTGCACATTATCCAGTGCACATTATCCAAAACGAGCAACTTCAAAGATAAACACTAAATAAATAAAATTCATCATTTTCAATTTTGTAATACTATTTTAAGCCTAATAAAATTTGGTTCACTTTATACATGAAAAGTTAGAAATTTAGTGATTTGGATTTCCAACACATTGCTTAATTATTTGGATAGATTTAGAATGATAATAATTCTCTAAAACATTATTTGCTTGAGTTTGTATGAAATTCTTATGGAATCTGATAATAAAAAAAATAGAATATATTGATTACAAAATTAAAAGTTGAACGTAATGATTACGTAAACTAACATAAACTGTGTCTCTGACAACTAAATTCGGCAGTTTCAATGAGCTCAGTTCTTAATCAACAATGGCCACTGCCGACACATTATTTATTTTGATTTTAAAATAAATGTTCTCGTACTTTGAATGAATTTTGTTGGTTGTTGTTGACGACGGAGTTGGCTAAACTAGATCATTTGCATTTTTTATAGTAAGTTTGGTTGGAATTTGGCAACACTATTTGTTATTTAAAATGAGATTTTCAATGTTGAAATTGCAATTTTTATTACAGAAATGGATTCAGACCATCTATTACCTTTGAAGAACCCAGACTATACAATTCCAATCATTAAAACTATCATTTAAACAATTTCCATCAAATTTTAGCAAAAAAACCTCCGGAATTCAACTACAAATGGTAGAGATTTTAGCTTACACCATTGTGATGGCTACTTATCATACATGTACGGTCCTTTTGGAATCGATGGCCGGTAGTTAATCCGTTGGCAGCGGGTGGATCATTGCCATCCACGTTTTCTCGACAGCGACAAAAATACAGGTAGTAATGTCGGTGGTCGCTATGGCCACGAAGCTTACAAGTTACAATTACTCCAGCACCTAAATTTTAGCTCAGATTCTCAGAAATATCAGCTGTAAAATGGTTGTTGCGAAAACAAAGAGTCAATCCAATGGACCAATAGATTTTAGTCTTTTGATAGAAAATGTAATTTAGCCTTCTTCAAACACGTGTATGGCCGTTTGAAGAAGTTGTATATATAGCGTCTAGACTTTATATGCCTTCTACATTGAATTAAATTCAAGCGGCGAAAAATATACATGAAAAAAGTACCCGTATTTTCATTTGTCAAATGTGATAAGCTCATCCATGAATCATCCACCGCTCTTTCAATTTCCAACGTGCAAGAGCTAAGAAGCCATATTTATAGGAAGTGATGTTTGACAACTTATCAGTCTTCTTTCCCTTTCCATCACCATGGTGACAGTTCCATGTGAACATGGCCGTAAATTGCTTTCTCAACGCGTTGCCCAATCATTTTTGGCGGTGCCCACTGCTTTGTGCAGCTTGACAACAGGATAACTGGTCAATACCCGATGGCAGAGGCAGGAGATCGGCTTGAAAACGCAAACTCTGACAAATCAACAGATGAGTTCTATATATTGGCCCCCTCGCCTTCCAACTGATCGTCAACAGACAGGGTCCTCGGTTTTCACTCCTTTTTGTTTTTCCTTCGACCTCGCGAAAGGTATTCCCCGAATCCTTTGGTTCTATGATGCAGTTACTAACGATTTAATTGATATGTGTAGACGAATAAACTAGTCTTGTGGATTAATTGGCTTGTTTCTTTGCAGATTAATGGCGCAGATCCACAGCATTGCGTTGAT
>LPNX010438488.1:296876-317525 GCA_001517045.1 Pseudotsuga menziesii
AACATCAAACAATTATGTTAAAATAAGTATTGAGCATATGCATTGAAAAAAAAGTCATATATGTTGATTGAACACTAATTTAATGTATAAAGCCATTAATGAAAGCGCCAACTTTATGGACAAACAGAAGTTTGAGGATGTTTGAATTAATGCAAACATTTTGATAATGTTGAAGGAGCCTAGAAGGAAATTTAATGGCGTTTGACCATAGTTGAGCATCGATCTAATAAATTAAAATATCTATCTTTGCTCAATTTCCATTACAACAAGCAATATTCATCTTTCTGAAATCCATGGTTACACCCTCTATTTTTTTCTGTAATCATCGGCTCCTCTTCATTCAGAAGCTCCTTTAGTGAAAATCCACTGGTTGACGAATTCCATTAAATAGTCATCGAACAAGAAAATAAAGTTGTCCATGAGCACAACAATGCATTTCCAGAAGTCATATTTTGGAATTCAATGGAGCAAAAATGTGCACCAGCTTCTCGCAAATAGTAGCTATTGCAAATGATAGTTATTGGTTAAATATTTATCATGCTCTAAATACATTTGAAAGCCACATATCATCTTGGCATATATAACTACAAAAAATGGATATCGGGATTTTGACATTTCCCATATAGGCATTGAAGCTTAATATTTAAACCAAAACTGCAGAAAAATCTCTTTTTTATTCTTTTCTTTGATTTCCATCACTAACGTTGAAACAAAACCTTAAAAATCCTCTTTAAACTTCAACGAAGAATATTTCTACAATAACGATAACATCATTTGCAATATAATCAGGATCATGCTGCTAATGAATAAATATGATATTCCATTTTAAATTGATATTTGAAACATGACTACAATTTATGTCCTATATAACGCCAATTATGATATGCTTCATGGACTAGATCATGCTACAAATGAGTTAAAATGAGGCTAATACTTGGATGCCATGGGTGTTTTAAGTGGATTTTGGCTCTTGTGTAGTTTCGTGGCAGTGTCTACTAACTAAAGCAACATGAGGGCTCCAAAAACTTATTTCAAGTAATTTCTTTAACTTGAAGCAGACTCATGCATAGGATTAACTGGCACAAAAGAACAGCTTTATCATTTCACCTAAATGCCAAATCCACCATGAACAATGATATGTGAATAGAAACTTAAAATTTACACTAATCTTCCTAGAGCTAATTAATCATCAATAACAAAGTATTGATGCTTTATCAAGCAGTTGAAGAACAGAGAATCCTAGAAAGTTAAACGAGAAAGGATCTTATCTGGCAGTGCTTGTTCAAAATATTCTAGAACTTCCAAGGGCTGTAATGCAATCAGTAAAATAACAATACACCGAAATTATATATCTCTAGAGTTAATCCATTTCCAAGCACACTAGCAATGTAATGTTTGTTAAAAGCACATAATTGTGTGCAAACTGCAAAGTTGCAAGAAGGAAAAAAATATGGAAAATACTATTCCAATTTCCACACATGACCAATGGTAGCGGATGGGACTAGTAAAGCTCTACATCTTAAAATCAACAGCTGAAACATGCTTAATCTAATGACTACAACTACAAGTCTACAACTAACATAAAATAAAATATAGTCTCTTCAAGAATGCTAAAATCCGAGCATGTGATTGAAAAAGAGAGAAGTGTGCAAAAAAGAAAAAACTCTAAACTATAGTCTAAAACTACCAGTAACATAAAATAAAATATAGCCTCTTTAAGAATGCTAAAATAGTAAAATCCAAGCATGTCACTGAAAAGGAGAAATGTACAAAACGAGCATGTAAGCAGTCTATGAGAAGCCGACTCATATACTATTAAGGGTGACAGGAACAAGAACATTCACAAAAACCCCAAAAAGAAATATAGCGGTGACCCCAAACTTTATGGCCACATGCAGCCCAAAGGAAACATCTCAACAAGTATTGCAACACACATTCTCAATGTTAGCATAATGCACCCCTGTATGAGAACATAACTAATAATGCCAAACCCAGTTTAATAAATTCATAAAGATATGAAGAATTCCATGAAGAACACTGAATAATGAATACTATGTGGAGTTTGCAATAACATCAACCAAATGCCAAAAAGTTTTACTAAGGATTCAAGAAATCAACTTCAAGACCTACATTTCTTATACAAATTGGTTGAAAATATACTATGCTTGCCCTTCTCATATCTTAACAATAAAAACATTAATCAAGGAACCAAACTTCAAAATTATGAATCATAATAAAAATAAATACAGTCTTAAGAGAACCATAGAAAATGCTTAGTATTGATGGGAAGTTATGCCTTGACAATAAATAACAAGCAACAAATTACCAAAATGATGAGACAAACTATCAGGACACGATAAAGAAACAAGAAGAAAAATAGTACTACTACTCCCATAGTACCAAAGGGTACTAATATGACATTGCAATGTTGAAAGAATATCCCATATTACAATTAGCTAAAGTTTAACAGGACTGTTTTAAAGATTTAAACCTGTATAGCTTGAAAATTTACTTTCTAATGATCCAATTTCAAAACAATCAGCGCAATTTCGTTTGCACAAGTAATTCTGAATTTGAAGCCAAATTTGGTGTCGTTTCTCCAAATTTGAACCCTTCACCTTTGCTTTCCCCTGCAATATGTCTTCTCTCAGACTTGAAAGGGTGCCATGTCGCCTGTTAATCCTCTTTATCTACAGGAAAGCCAGCTGTAACTCGAATCACATACATACGCATTCTTTACATTTAGAGTTCAAAGGTGGTTTCCAACTGAATTGGCATTAAAATGAGTTTTAACTGAGTTAGAATAGATTATTTGCCTTCCTTTTTCAACAACCTAGAAGATGAAGATGGTGTTAAAAAAATTGAATTTGATATGAGTTTAGTCTTATGCTGATTTTCAGCCATTGGTATTGAACATAGAATGAACAGAAAATAAATTTTAAAAACTTGAAAAAAAACGCGTATTGTAGTTTAAACTATCTGTGACAATGGCGTCACCATCCTTCACATTCGTACTGCAACAAGCAAGGCTAGTCCTTTTTTCAACAACCTAGAAGATGAAGATGGCGTTAAAAAATTTAAATTTCTTGGAAACTTCAGGAGAAGGTACAATAACCGTGATTTTTAGAGTTACTGTGGAATTGGTAATTCTGTTGAATTAGCCTATTCTCTGCATGATGCTACTTTGGGGGAAATGACCCTGGATTATGCTTGGTTTATGTCTTTCAACAAAAGAGCGCTTTCCCGTACAATGTCAATTATTTAGCCATTGGGTGGCAACTTTCCTAGGAAAACAGTTCAGTTCATGAATGGCTCAAACAAGTTTATTAAACCCTCTTCATCCCACCCCACCCCAAGACAAACCCCACCTCAGGTTTTGTTGAGAATCTTCAATGCTCAGAACAAGAAAATTATAATCTCATTACCAAGGATGAGAGAGTCGTTAAGGCTGATAACTGGTTAAAATTGTAATCCCAACCAAAAAAAGTAAAAACAAGTGCTATGTTTTGTTTAACTTGAATAACATACATACACATTCTTTACATTTGAACTTCAAAGCTGGTTTCCAACTGAATTGGCATGAAAATGAGTTTTAATGGAGTTAAAATAGATTATTTGCCTCAGAATTGCTGTAAACAAGGACCCGAGTGCCGATTATTCTTCTCTATTCAATGCGTCCACTTACAATTTCTCTGGACGATGCAAGGCCAAACTGGACGCCTGTCAAAGTTGCCTGCGGGAACCGCCCAGCTTCTTCCATCATGCCAGTAAACGAAGTGATTGACTGCTTTAGTCACTGGCCTTCCTTCCCTCTTCATAGTCTACAGGTAACGAGTAAGCAAGCAACTGGTCTTCCTCAGCCTTCTAAGTCTGTAGTTGAAGAGCAAGCAACCTAACAATGAAGCCAACATAATAGAAGAAGAAAATGAAGATTGTGTGCGAGAAACAGGATAGATGGTAATAATAAGTACTTCATCGTCGTGGCACTCCATAAAATGAAGCATTTTTTCAGAACAGAGGCCAGCTAGCCTTATGTAGATCATTTCATAATTATTTCACTTTCAGACATCGTTTGCCAATCACGTTCAGATTTCATAATTAGCCCAACATTTGAAGCTCTTCAACTTGTTTTTCTTTAGCAAAAGAAAATAGAATAGACATACACTCTGAAATTAATGTACATGCAATATGAAATTATTGTATGCATTTTCTCGATTCTTGAGGTAATTCTATCCGGTTTGTAGGAAAGACTTTTATTTATTTTTTATAAAAAAGAAATGGTTTTCGGGCACCTTCGTTTCAGATATATAAATAATCTAGAATGACTACCAACTACATTTTTTTTAAACTCGGGCATAAAATGACCCGCCATTGCTTTTCAATGGTCGCGTGGCAGTTGATATGCGTTTGACTTGATGTATGTCTGGGCGGCTTTGCTCGGGCAGGGAAATGTTCATTTCCTAACCATGTATTAAGGTGTTGCATTGAATACTAATCCGTGCATTAGTTGCAGAAAGGTGCATGCAATAGACACGTATGTATGATCAAGGAAAAAACTAAGTTAATGCTGCTGACGTTAGCCCGCCGCCGGGTCTTGGGGCACAAAGTCCCATGCCTATGTCACCTATATAAACCAATAGGAAGTAAGATAAATTGAAATTTAAATAATTCCCCAAAAATAATTGATAGAAACTATAGCAAAAATTATATGTTTTTATTGAAGTTGCTAGAAATTAGTCCAAATAATCGGCCTGACCGATTCATATATATCCCCTTGTCGAGGACAGAAGCGTAGACTCAAGTTTGTGTCACGTAAATGAAGGTAGCTGTGGGAACTTGTGGGAACTTGTGTATACTAAACGGTTCTTTCATTTGGACCTTGAAAAGGTTACTCAGCACGACTTTGGCCCAAATGCCTGTAACAGTCATTTGTCGTAGTTTAGCATTCTCTCCTGGGGATTTATCACAGGATTGGCACGTCTCTATAAGCTAGAAGGCCTGCAATAATCTTCACCCGTTTATGAGCGATTAATCCAACACAAAAAATTGTATTAAAGCTTGACCTTCTGTAGAATTTTCCCCCATATCCTGCCTGGGATCGAGGAAATTCATTATATCGAATGAAGGAAATGAGCAATCCTAGAGGGTAATGAGTGATCCAAGTTCAGCAGCCACATGAATTTTTTTTCTTTTAGACGGCATTTAAGTTTCCAAATTTCTGGTTGCCACCATTTCAGTTCAGTTTGGAAGGTGGTTATATATGATGACGGTTTTCAACATCCATTAAGACTAATTTGTTTTTATCCAACCTTAAGAGAAAAGACAATTAAAAAAATGATTTGTTTTCAAATATTATTCATATGCTCAAAAAAGATTAAAGACGCGAGGAATTGGAAGATTAGAGAGGTTAATGTTAGAGAAAATATTATGAAACTAAGATCTAATGTAAAAAACCAAAATATGTACTTTCAAAAATTTTATAATATTTAATTAACTAAAAAACAAAAGAATTGGAACTCTCGATGCAAGCTCCTTCCTCCCCAAGCATGGAAATTATTTCTAGTTTCAATAATTTACCATTGTAGGACACTCTCGCCATCATGGATGAAATTAGGTATGAGATGCATTAGGATACAATGTTCTTTGCTTTTATTCCAACTCCAAATGTGACTCCAATAGGTTAGGTTAGAGGTAATATCACAACAATTTTATCTATTTATTGTTTCAACTTGGATGAACCATGTTTAGTTGCTTTAATTTGGGTTTGTTCCAACAGTTTGAAAGAGGTTTTTAGAAACTCCCCTACCAACATGGTGGATTGCACCAGGAGTGACTGATAAGCTAGCAGCTAGGGTTGTAAATACTCCCACTTCCCATGCGTGGTACAAGAGGCAGGGGATTCGACCTCATGCCACCACAACAAACTTATTGTTGGAATCAAACATGCAATTTAGGTAAAAAATAAGCTAGAAGTTAATTAGGACGATGAGATTTGCAAGGATGCTAATATTGGGGTCTTAGATGTGTCACGTGGATACCTTTAGAACCCGTGACTCCAAATAGATTTAGACAACCGTTCTTTATTGGAATAACAAATAGAAGTTGGGCAAGGTCTTAATGAATCACGTGGAGGAAAAAAAGAAAATCCTGCTACATATGGATGAAATGTAGCTATAGATGACGACAATCCATGATAAACTCTATATAATAGCCAAAGCTACAATTGGGTTTGAGTTCACAAGTTTGAAATGTCATTCTAGGGCTCAACCTCCTCCATCTTTCCAAGAGGTGTCTATCATCTCCATCACTAATGATGAAGGCCAAGCTACCTAGTTCTCTTAGGATTCATTTTCAATTATTTTTTTTAATTTTTTTTTATCATAAGCATAACATAAGAATCCTAATTTAGGTTCATAGAATTTCCACATAGGTATCCTAATTCAAATTCATAGAATAGCTATAGACAATGATTTGTTTTTTGGGTTTAAAAAGATCAACATGTTAAACAATGGCAGCAAACCTTAATAAGAACATTTTGTTTTATGGTTGGTAAGGTTTCCATTAAGGAAGGTGAACTAGCCAAACAAATAATCCTATAATTTTTTAGTTTAATATAATATATTAATTTAGAAAATATTATTCTATATTGATATAAATAAATGATATAATAAAAATTTAGCACATCATTTGAAGTTAATCTATAAGTCAATATATGTAACATAGATTTAGTACATCATTTGGACTTAATCTAAAAGGCCATTGAACGGGCGTATAATATATATATGGGGCATATTATTTAGACTTAATCTAAAAGGCCATTGAACGGGCATATATATATATATATATATATATATATATGTCGGGCACATTATTTTGATTTAATCTACAAGGCCATTGAACGACGCATATATACAAATATATATGTGTGTGGAGGGCACATTATTTGGACTTAATATACAAGTCCATTGAAGAGGCCATATAAAGCCATTGAATAATCTATCTATCAATCAACGGTTGGAAATGCTACTAATTCCATTCAATAATTATTCACAAAACAAAATTGTATCCACGTGTATAGTTTACATTGAATTCTGCAAGCAGTCCCAGTCCAAAACTCAGTCGTCCAAACGTCATCGTGTTGAAACTGTCAGCGGCAATGGCCTTTTCTCATTACAAGAACTTTATGATAGGCACTCCAAACTGGTTACAGCTTCGTGCACGCCAAACTATAAAAACTCATACCCACAACAAACTGATCAATGGATTCAAATCTCAATTTTGTCTCCAATATTTTTTAAGCACGTACGATTTGCATTCAACCTTCGTTTCTTCCGATTTATCGAGTTGATCTTACATTAATACATTTTGATCACCGGTCTTACATAGTGTTTTCAATCTGTAAGTATACGGTCCAGGATAAACAGGTGATCATTTTCTGATTCTTGCTGATGGTGCTCTTTCATCTTTTATAGAAATATTTGGAGCTACATGTGTTAGAAGCTCGGCTCATTCAACCTTTGGCAGCACAAATCCAATTCGATTTGATAGATACAAAGAAACCCTGAAAGCAAATACAAAAAATTGGAAAAAATTGCTCCAGATTTAGGGTTTCATCTTGAAAAAGAAGCTCTATAGTGATGGGATTGCTGGCTTCCTGTGCGAGGGCACCTGATTACGAGACTGCTAGAGACTGCATCCGAGTACAGCAATTGAACGGGCTTGCCTATCAATTTTTGGTGTCGATGAGAGTAAAATACCTCCTGCTCCGCCATCCCAATCAGTTTATTTGCAGCTCTCGTGGTCTCCAAGCCTGTGACCCCCACCCGCTTCCACCAGAAGAGGATCTTAGGAGGGGCGGTCTTTACTTTCTTCCGCCTTTCTCTGCACTACAAACCCAAGATTAGTTATCTCTGGCTTCGCAACTGATCTCCATTTCAAAGAAATTGAAAGTTGCGCATGGCGGGTCGGTATATCCTTTGGAAATTGAAAACGATGACAGTAATCAGATGAGGAATTCGGGGGAGTGTGTGGAAAGACTGCTGGCGGAAGCCCAGCAATCTGGGGATTGTGGTGAGCTGAAGCCGAAAGTAATGGGGATTTGTGACACTCCTGATATGCGAATGGCTTACAGGCAGTATTTTCAATCTAAAAGAAGTTCATGGAGACCAGGACTGTGTTCAATTGATGAGAGTTGCTTCATTGAGCCTCTCTTGTTGTAGCATATGATGATTCAAATTATTTTCAATGATCAAAATTCCTTTGAATTTTGATGGTTTACACTATTGGGGTTGTTCAAAATTTAAAAACATATATTAATATATATTTTAAGGTTTCTCTTCAAAACTATCATTTTCTTAATTCTTTTAAAGTTTCTCTCCAAAAACTATCATTCTCTTAAGTCTTATTAATCATTAGAACACATGTTATTATCCTTCCCAATCTCATTATTTTGTTGATAAAAATATGAATTTTGTTCTTTTTATTAATCATTAGAACACACATATCATTATTGTTCCCACTCTTGTAATTTTGTCTTTTGTTAATAAATATATGATTTTCATTAATCGTTACAATGATCTGTCAGTGATGATCTAGGCGGTGGACGTTTCCTCAATGCCATGGAGATGAAGACAAATCAATCAGTAAGGGAAAATGAGCAGGAGACGATTAAAATCGCAACGCATTGCGCAGTCACGGTGAAGGATATTACTGGTCAGCACATGACTGCTTCTCCTTGTCAAGGTGAATTACTAATCCCTAAGTTTCTGGCACACTTTATGTAAGTTTTATTCTCAGATAAGTTTCTGGAACACTTTATGTAAGTTTTATTGTCAGATACGTTCAATCAGTTTGTAAATTATGTGTATATCGATAGGATCGTGCATTGTAAATGATATAAAGTACTGAAAAAAAATAGACATGGAGAGAAAATTTAACAAACTGAAAAAATTAGGTTTAGCATAGCAGCAACAACTTAATATGGAGAAGAGTCAGATCCGTCAACTGTTAATTTATTTTCAGTAGATAAAAAAGAAAAAGCAACGAAGCTTAATACTATTGCAAACTTTCATTTGTATCTGTTATTAAAACCGATTGTCTAAGAGATGCAGCTGCGTTACCCTAATTTAGTAATATGAAATGGTAACCCTAATTTAGTAATATGAAATGGTATCCTGTTTTTTCTTTCTCAATACAACGTGATAAGATAGATCGATGGATGTACTCTAAACATGTTATACATGGAAATAAATGAACTAATTTGAGTTTAAGGTTTTAAAAACCGAAGTCCTCTTTCTGAAACAACAAGAATTTACAACAATGTTAATAGAAGAATGTAAAGAAGTTAGATAGTTAAAACCGGGTCAAGGGTTTCAAAGAAGATTCTGCCTGTCCGTGTTTACAAACCTAAGAAGATAGGAAAATATGAAACCATAGCGAAGTAGTTTGGCGCTCTTAGTGTGAAAATTAGCACAATCATTCTCATATTTATCAGTAGCGGATGGAAGGAAAGAGCAATAACTATATCGAAGATTGGAATAATATTCAGCACACATTGAAGGGATTGCAGCCATTGCCATATTAATTTGTAGTGAAAATTAAAACAGAGGTTCCGGTATCTAGAGTTAAGTTCAATCTTTATCCTTGTATCATGTGTTTTTTTTCAAGTTTTTTAGTTCCTCCCAAGTGAACTAGATATTGGGTCCGGGTCCGGGTCTAGGGAGAATGCAGTTTTCATTATCCTTTTAAAACCATGGTATTTCAGAAATAATCGGACTATGGTATTTCAAAAAGACTCTACTCACCTCTACACTATACAATACAACATACTAATTTCATAAAATAGAAATCAACACAACACAAACTATTCATTTGCAAAAACCTACAAAGAAGGAGAATTGGTTAACATACCTTATAGAAGAAACAACCAACAAGCAGACCAAAGTACCATACACAAGAACCCGTGGACTGGAACTAGCTAAAAAAGCAGCCTTCGCCTTCACTGCACCCACAACCAACAACATGAGAAAGCCTAAAGCAATAATCGTCCAAAAAAGAAACAGAAATAAGAAAAGGTCTAGGCACTTACATTTTCACAAGGCACTCAACAAAATAGCTTGGAATCAACAAATTTCAAACTAACAGAGCATTCACAATGAGCAACTAACTAAAATTTTCTTGTCCCATTTAAAAGGAGCCTGAGTCGAAGCCCAAAAGGATGCATTAAAAACAGACTTAAACAGGAATCATGAAAAACATTGAAAAAACACAAAACCCGCATTTCAAGAGTTAAACTTTTGCTTGCTGAACTGAACCAGTCCTTAAACCCTTGCCGCATGGATAAATAAATATTTTCATTTAGAATGAGATTGTGGCAGCAGAAACAACACTTCTGTGACAAGCAACAGCAACAAGAATGCAGATTGTGGAAGCACTACATATACCAAGAAATGCAGGTCTCATGCATGAGTACCGTTTAATATCTTCACACAGATGCAGACGGGGGCAGGTCAATTTTTAAAGGGCCAGTGCAAGAAGATGAGGGACCTTTAAGATGCAATCCTAGTTTTCAAAAACAACATCATGTTACCAAAAAATACATCAACCCGAGCCTGACATAGCACTTGGTATGGTTCAACCCAAGCCTGACATGTCATGGAACATGTAGGATAGGAAGACAAATCATATATGCGTTATATAACTACAAAACACGCTCGCGATATGTAGTTATAAAACGTGTATGCGATTTGTAAATCATAAAAAAAAATTAAATACACAGTCAACACACACACAAGTGGCCTTATAATTTGAGGCCTAAGGGTATTAATACTGTAAAAGGCTTAACCAGAGCCAAGCCAACACACAAGTGGCCTTATAATTTGAGGCCTAAGGGTATTAATACTGTGAAAGGCTTAACCAGAGCCAAGCCAACACACAAGCGGCCTTATAATTTGAGACTTAAAGGTAAATCTTAATAGTAAGAACAACAATTAAAAACTATAAACCTGATAGCACAATTCATAGATGGAATCTCCTTTTTACTGGGACCAACGCTCTAGGCATCTCCTATGAGCATACTGTGAGAATTCAATAATAAACACTCAATAACGATAAATCTTTCAATTCACCAGAGACAACATATGCAAACTACTTTAATCTATCTCCTAAACCCTAAACCTCATACCTTCAATTCACCAGAGACAACATATCCAAACTACTTTAATCTATCTCCTAAGCCCTAAACCTCATACCTTCAAAGTGCCAGAACAGGCACAGGGATTTTCCATATTTTCTTTACTGTCCTCTTCTTGACAAATGCGGCATTCAGTTAATGTAGCATCTCCACTCTCCATGAGTGATTTCTGTTTAAAAACAAAATGACCAAAATTAATAGGAACTCAAGTAAAATCTTTTAAAAAGAAAACAATTACCATTATCAAAGGAAGAATGCGTATCAAGGAAAAAGATACTTCTCAAACATAAGCAAAATTACCTCAGTCTTCACTAATACGTCTTCACGGAATCAAAATATCGCGAATCTTACTAACCTGAACCTGAGAGAGTTTTTTTGGGTGCTTTTCAGGACCTGGACCTGCCACTTCCTTTGGTTGATCCTTCAACCGAGTAGCATGACCGCCTGAGGTAAAGTGGCAATAAATGTTGTACTTTTTTTTAAATAGTTGCACACAATCCAACGAAAATTTGCCGCTGAATTTAACCGCGAAGGGCAGGATAACTCCCGGCGAAGAACTCCCTCCAAAAGATGTCGTCACAGATCCACGAGAACATGACAAGGACAGGAAAGAAACATGTGTATTATTTTATTAATTAAACAATGCAAATTAAGAATGTAATTGTCACATAATAGAAACTAAATTTTATGATGGTTAAATATTAATAGTTAAATTATGCCTTGTGCTACTTACTGAATATATAAGGATATGAAAGGTTATTAAAAAGATTATTAGATATGATTTTAAATTGATTTTAAAATTAACAAAAGTACAAGTAAAAGAAAAAGTTACGTTAAAAAAACATATATTATAGCTTAAAATTTTATATTTTAGAAAACATATCTGTTTAAAATTTTATATTCAAACTACTCATAAATCTATCCTTCGAGGACAAGAAAGCATTAAAAATTTAATGCATGTACATAAAAACATAAATAAATAAACAACAAACCATTGGCCTCCCATGTTAATAAAAATACTTAAATAGATTGCATTACATTGTAAACCTTTCTCAAGGTATTGGCAATAGATATCGACTTAAAGTCTCGTTTACAATTTTTGGTTATGTGTCAGGTTATCACCTTAAACACTTGGGGTATCGATCTTTAGACTAGAGATGGACGGTGGAAATGTTTGAAAATAAGATTAAAAACTGGTCATACCGGCTACTATATCTGGGAGGCAGAGTTGTTCTTATTAAATCAGCGCTCACTGGACTTGCAATGTATTGGTTTGCCCTGGCCAGATGTCCTAAATCTATTCTGAATATGCTGATGAAAGTTATATTTTCTTTCCCGTGGGGGAGCATTAATGGGCATGATGTTCATGATGTTCATGGTGCTGATGATGATGTTCACGATGTTGATGGTGATGATGATGATCATGTTGATGATGATGATGATGATGTTCAAGGTGATGATGATGATGAGGATGAGGATGACGATGAGGAAGGTGATGATGATGTTCATGATGTTGATGGTGATGATGATGATGATGAGGATGACGATGATGATGAAGGTGATGATGATGATGAGGATGATGATGATGATGTTCATGATGTTGATGGTGATGAGGATGATGATGATGTTCATGATGTTGATGATGAGGATGATGTTGATGGTGATGATGATGAGGATGATGATGAGGATGAAGATGACGATGATGATGTTCACGATGTTGATGGCGATGATGAATGATGATGATGATGATGATGACAATGATGAAGGTGATGATGATGATGATGATGAATGATGAGGATGATGAGGATGAGGATGATGATGATGATGTTCATGATGTTGACGGTGATGATGATGATGATGATGACGATGATGAAGGTGATGATGATGATGAGGATGATGATGATGATGTTCATGATGATGATGGTGATGATGATGATGAGGATGATGATGATGTTCATGATGTTCATAATGTTGATGATGAGGATGATGATGAGGATGATGATGATGATGATGATGTTGATGTTGATGTTGATGGTGATGATGATGAGGATGATGATGATGATGTTCACAATGTTGATGGTGATGATGAATGATGATGATGAGAATGAAGGTGATGATGATGATGATGATGATGATGAATGATGATGTTCATGATGTTGATGGTGATGATGATGAAGATGATGGTGGTGATGATGATGATGATGATGATGTTGATGGTGATGATGATGATAAGGATGATGATGATGGTGATGATTATGATAAGGATGATGATGATGATGATGTTCATGATGTTGATGATGATGAACATGGCGATGTTGATGATGATGATCGATGATCAATGATCATGGTGATGATGATGATGATGAAGATGAATATGAAGATAATGACGATGATGATCATGTTGATGATGATGATGACGATGATGATGATGACAATGGTGATGATGATGAAGATGATGAGGAAGGTGATGATGATGATGATGTTGATGATGACGATGGTGATGATGATGTTCATGATGTTGATGGTGATGATCATCATCATGTTGATGATGATGATGATGATGAAGTTGAAGATGATGGCGATGATGATGGTGATGACGATGATCATGTTGATGATGATGATGATAATGATGATGATGATGAGGATGATGATGATGATGTTCATGATGTTGACGGTGATGATGATGATGAGGATGAGGATGAGGATGAGGATGAGGATGTTCTTGATGTTGTTGGAGATGATGATGATGAGGATGATGATGATGATGATGATGATGAAGGTGATGATGATGAGGATGATGATGATGATGTTCATTATGTTTATGGTGATGATGATTATGAGGATGATGATGATGAATGATGATGATGTTGATGATGATGATGATGATGATGTTCATGATGTTGACGGTGATGATGATGAGGATGATGATGACGATGTTCATGATGTTGATGGTGATGATGATGATGATGATGATGATGGCAATGATGGCAATGGTGATGATGATTATGATGACGATGGTGATGATGATGGTGATGATGATGATGACGATGGTGATGATGATGATGATGGTGATGATGATGATGAGGAGGAGGAGGAGGAGGAGGAGGAGGATGATGTTCATGATGTTGATGGTGATGATTATGATAAGGATGATGAAGGTGATGATGATGACAATGACGACGATGGTGATAATGTTGTTGTTGATGATGATGATGATGATGAGGATGATGAAGGTGATGATGATGACAATGACGACGATGGTGATAATGTTGTTGTTGATGATGATGATGATGGCAATGATGGCAATGGTCATGATGATGATGATGACGATGGTGATGATGAAGGTGATGATGGTGAAGATGATGATGATGAAGATGGACATGATGATCATGGCAATGTTGATGATGATAATGATGGTGATGGTGATGTTGATGATGAGGAAGGTAATGATGATGATGAGGAGGAGGATGATGATGATGACAACGATGGTGATGACGACGATGTTCATGATGATGATGACAACGATGGTGATGATGATGTTCATGATGTTGATGGTGATGATGATGATCATGTTGATGATGATGATGATGATGATGATGGTGATGATGAAGCTGATGATGACGATGAGGATGAGGATGATGATAATGATGATGAGGATAATGGTGATGGCGATGGTGATGATGATGATGATGATGAGGAAGGTGATGATGATGATGATGATGAAGATGAATATGAAGGTAATGAAGATGATGATCATGTTGATGATGATGATGAAGATGATGAGGAAGGTGATGATGATGTTCATGATGTTGATGGTGATGATGATGTTCATGATGTTGATGATCATGAAGTTGAAGATGATGATCATGTTAATGATGATGATGATGATGAAGTTGAAGATGATGAAGAAGATGAAAATGACGATGAATGCTATTTTTTGTTTTACATAACGCGCACGTGATTGGTATACACATAATGCACTCGCGTTTTGTTTCTATATAACGTGCATGCATTTTGTTTAGTTAAATCACGCTCGTGTATTGTTCAAATTCAAAAATTTATTCCCTCCAAATGATAAGGCCGAGCCTCCACCCATGCTTTCATGGAATTCCTATGCCTATGTGTCTACTTTGTACTTTGCTTCGGATTCAACATGCCTATGCCTTGGAGTATGATAAACCATGGCAAATCCAACATTATATCCATATTTTCAATATGCTCGTGTTTAACGGTTCGTCTGATTATGCTGCACACCTCCATTTTTTATGAGATTTTAGAAAGAGATATGGTTTTTTTGCAGATTCTAAATATGTAAATTTTAACAAGAATATATACTTTTTTCTATTTTTTTCTTATTTATCTTCTGTCATCACTCCTCAACTCAAAAAACACACTGGTAGTGTTTCGTCCATATCTCTTTCATTTCTCAACCATTTAAAAAACAAATTATATGGTGCACTAAAGAACACCAACCTCTACATGCTATAAAAAACCCATTTCCAAATAATTGCATTAAGACATTCAAATGCTGCACCCACAATTGACGTACCGTTTTCGAGGTTTGATCTCTTAGATAATTTAAATATATATATATATATATATAGATTATTTTTATTATTGGAAAAATAGTTGTGCACTATTAATATATGTTCTCTATATGTATACCGGTTTTCATAAGTTTATTCCATCATTTAGACACTCAAACGCTGCACCCACAAAAACATATACCTTATAATTTGTCCAAAAAATAAAATGTGCCCGTTAAAATTTATCTAACTTTAGATAGTTAACAGCATTTTCAATAGAAAAAAAATATATATTTGGAAAGGTCATTCAATTTCCTACATTTCTTGTTTTTTACTGATTGCAAGATTCATTGTGTAAGTGTATCAAAATATCCATGCAAGTTGATGGATGCCTGTTTTTTTAGTTTTGTATTGCATCTAACGTGCCAAAAGAGACCCTCAACTTCTTGCACACACCCTTAAACCAAAAAATACAAATTATAATTAATGTCTAAGACTAGATTAATCTGCAAAATGCTTTGGGCGTGGCAACCTATAAGCATTGTAGGGTCAGTGTGCAACAGTCGAGCAAGATGGATCAGATTTATTTGCAGGATCCTGTAAGCCATCAATAAATATGCAAACCTAAATATTAATGCAGGGATTTTGAAATCTAAAATATAGGTATTGTAATAGGTATTGTTTACGAGGAATATTATAATAACATTGCTGATATCAGCCAAGCCGTCGGGTCATGGGGCACAGAAATCCAAGCCAGCGTCATGTTTCCCAGACCAATAACAAGATTAAAAAATAAACATTTAACAAATTAAAAAAAGAACATAATAAAACAATATTACATAACCTTAGTCTAACTTCTATATATTTTTTAAAATTACTACAAATTGCTTCCAATAATCCTCGTGAGCGATTCATATATATCCCCTCTGTCGAGGACATAACAAACACTCGAATCTTAACCAACCCCTCTACATGGGAAGAAACTACTTTAAAATTATCACAGGATACACATGCTTCATATGTGTTTTTTCTTAATTGCGTCTATCAAGGCCAACGATTCCTATATAAAAACACAATTTGCTAATTCTTAAATTATGTTAAATAATGTTAATTAGTAAACTAACTAATATTATATATCTTTGTGGAAGAAAAGTGTAGCCAATTCGAACCAATTAATGTGGTCCATATCAAAAAGTGTGATGAGGAAAATCCAATCAAACTTGTTAAGGTTGCAAAACCCTAATTCAAAATCCTACATTAATGAATTAAATTAAGAAAAAATGGAAAAAGGGCCGTGTAAGGTACTGCTATCAAATTATGACATGCTAGTTACCATGCATTTTTTTTAAGAAAAAATTTGTAAAAGGATGAAATGTAGATGATCCAATTAACTTTCCGAATATATGGTGTTCTCCTACTATTTCTCCTAATATTGTTATGTTACTTTTTTCTTTAAACCATAATGCATATGTTTGCATACCTTAAATTTTCAAAAAAAATTAAAGTTGTAGATAACAAGGGGAGGAGGGGGCTATTTTTTCAAATTTTTTGTCTTCTTGAAAAAATATATACATTTGAAATGGCATATAAAGTGTGTGCAATTTTGTTGATAACAAACACTTAGAGCATATGTAGATTCAAGGTTGAAAAATAGGGAAATCATAAAATGGATATGTTTTGTTATTTGCACGCTAAACAAGTTTGATAATCTAAACCTAAAACCAAATCTAAAAACTTATCCACCATGTACATGGAAAAAGTAAACCCACCATTTGTTTTGAAATTAAAAATGTGAATGCATTATTAACCTGTGCATTTTATTATTCCAAAAATCATGCACCACATTACTAAATAAAGGAATGCACACATTATACATTCCCATTTCTCTACAAATATTCCTATCTATCGCTCACACCCTACCCCTCTCTCTCCCTCCCACCATTTCCCAATTTATCCCTTCTACATATCTCCCTATCTATCCATCACATCGTACCCCTCTCTCTCTCTCTCCTACCATTTCCCAATCTATCACTCCCATAATCTCCCACGGCCATCCCTTGCACCCTACCCATTATATATCTCCCTCTCTAAGCATTTCCCTCCCATTTTACCTACGCCGCACCCCCCTCTTTCTCTCTACCCCCTTTTATATCTCTTTGTCCCACCCCACCTCTCTACCCTCATCCCCCCCCTCTCTCTCTCTACCCCCATTTTATATCTCTTTTTCCCTAACACCCCACCTCTCTAACACCCCACCCTGCCCCCCCTCTCTCTATCCCACTTCTCTCTCCCTTTGTCCCTAACCCCCTACTCTATATTCCTTTGGATGAAAACATGAAGTTGGGAAACAATCTTTACTTGTTTCTTAAGAACATAGTTGTAAAATTTTAAGTTTTTTTCAAGTTCAAACTGTCTTCACCCATATTTTCTTTGAGAATTTCACTTTGAAGTTAAGAAACATATTTGCATATAATTGTGTTTCCTCCATAATCATACTTTTTGTAAAAAAGTTATGGACATATACTAAGAAAATGTTGGTGTTTATTAACAACATACAATTTATAAGATTACATCAGTATAATGATTGACTTACTCATTCATTATGTTTGTTAGAGATGGATATTCATTTTGGGGAAAAATATATTGTAACAATGTACAAATATTTTACTAGTGCATGAGGTATTCAGGAATGGTTAAATTTAACCATTATTTTTTAATATTTAATGAAATAGACTAAGACAAAAAATGGTGATGTTTCAACACATTTTGTGATCCCTTAAGTTTTGTTTTGATTTCATAAAGTACCTTTGTGAAGACGACAAGTAGAATAAGTGCACTATTATTTTTCTTATTATTTGGTGTTGTCATTTTGAAGATATTGAATTTTCATTATAGGTAGTTTTGAGAATACTAAAATTTTGAAGCGATAGAGTATTTAATAAAATTATTAATAAATATAAATTACTGATAAAAACAAAAAAATATTATATAATTAGAAATTGGATCCATAAATGAATCCATTAATACTAGGTCCAAGAAATAATCTTTAAAATTTCCAATGGTTTGGCCTTCCTAAATTTACAGTTTTCAGAAAAATGCATTAGATTTAAAAAAATAATAATATAAACTCTAGTCAAGGAAAATATCTCAGCTGATATTATTCTACAAACCCTTGACAAGGAATTTTAAACTCTCAACTGAGAATATTGTTTTAAATAGACAACTCTAACTGAAGAAAAGTCCATATCAAGAGTTTAAAATAACACACTCCAAAATGTGTTCCCAATTTTTTATTTTCACCCTTCTCTCTTTGTAACCCCTCGCCTCCTCCCTCCACCAATAACCCCCATTTCTCTCTCTCTCTCTCTCTCTCTCTCTCTCTCTCTCTCTCTCTCTCTCTCCAGCCCCTTATTCATATCCATACCACTAACCTCCCCTCTTCTCTCTCCTTAACTCATCCTCTCCCTGACCCTTGCTAACCCCCCTCTCTTTTTCTCTCTTTCCCCTCTTCCCCTTAACCCTTACTAACATTGAATAAGGTACATGTGCATGCATGTTATTTTTTCATAAGAAAAAGATATTTTTCCTTGGCCATGTTTTTCCTCCTCATAACACAGATGTCATTGTTCGATCATGCAAATATTGTGAACAATGTTCTATGATAGGTTATTTTTGTTGGTTAAAGGGCTAGTGCAAGTTAATGAGGGTCTCTTTTGATGTGTTATATGTAATAGAAAATTGAAAAAACAATCATCCTTGAAATTACATGGATATTTTGAAACACATACACAATGAATCTTGGTGTAAGTAAAGGATATGAAATGTAGGAAGGTGACTATCATTTCTGAAATATAAATTTTATTTACTGAAAATTGCCATAACTATCTCAAGTTTGATATTTTCTAACAGGTACCTTTTATGTTTTGGGAAAATGACAAGGTATATTTCTTTGTGGGTGTAGATTTTGAGTTCCTAAATGATGGAATAAACCTACAACAAGTAGACATATAGATAAAAAATAGTACTAGTGCAACACTATTCTTACAAAAAAATTAATAATTTATAATTAAAAAAAATCCAAGTGATCAAACCTCAAAAACAGTACACCAAGTGTGGGTGTAGCTTTTGAAGGTCTTAATGCCATTTTCATAAATTGGTTTTGTATATCATGTAGAGGTCAATGTCTTGTAATGAAACATACATTTTTTAAATGCTTCAGAAACAAAAAAGTTATGGAAGAAACACTAAATATGTGTTTTTTGAGTTAAGGAGTAATGACACGAGAAAAATAGAAAAAAAACATTAAAAAAATATACATATTTGGAATCTACATAAACTTTTATATCTAGGTGACTAAATTTTATAAAAATGATTCTGTAGCATACTCTAACAAGTTGTAAAACACATGCATATTGAGAAAATGAGTGAAATGCCCAATTAGCTATGTTTTACCATGTTCCATAACATAGGCTTGGTTATCCCAAAGTTAACTCCAAACAAGATACATATGAAGCAAGATGACACCCAAACATGTTATGAGGTTTGATTTAGGTGGTAAGGAACATGAGTGCATTTCGTTTAAATTCAAATGTCCTTTTCCTGCCTATTTGGATGTCAGGAAAACCAAAACACATGCATGTTTTATAGAGATAAAATGCGCATACGGTTTGTAGATCTAAAATTCATTCTTGATGCTATAGACATCAAATTTACCTTAGGGGTAATGGCGGGAGGGGGTTTTGGGGATAGAAAGAAATAGAGATCATGGTTTGGTGGGGATGGGTTTAGTGAGGATTTGGGTAGTTAGATCGAAGACAGGGTGTAAGATCGGGGGAGAGAGAGAGATATGAAGGGATGGTAAGTTGTAGGAAAGGGGGATTAGAAGAGACAAATAGAGAGGGATAGGGGTAGGGGGATTAGGATATATATATA
>LPNX010438488.1:318820-337189 GCA_001517045.1 Pseudotsuga menziesii
TGGTTATGGGTAGGGATAGTATGAGGGGAATTAGGGAGAGAGAGAGAGAGAGGGTGGGTTATGGGTAGTTAGATAGAGAGTGAGAAAAGGGTGGAATATATTAGGGGGCTGGGGGAGTTACAGAGGGATGGGGTTTAGGTGTAGGCTTGAGGAGTAGGGGGGAGAGAGAGAGAGGGGTATAGTGTAAGGGAAATTTATTTATTTAGGGATAGAGAGGAAGGGATGAAAGGAGAGAGGGAGAGGGTAGGAGAGAGTTAAGGAGAGAGAAAGAGGGATGTGGTTGTAGGGAAGGAGGGATGGGGATGTAGGGAAGGAGGGATGTAATTGAAAAATGTATGTGCATTTCTATTTCCTAGCATGCGTTTCAACTCACCTGTTAGCTTCAATATCCTCCATTGCTACTATCAAGGAATAATACACATTTTGTTTTTTCAAAGCAGAAGCATGTTTCACAAATCTTTAATTCCATCTAAAAGGTCCCTCAAATTTGTGGCAGGGCCTTAAAGTGATTCAACTCACTATTTTGACATATTTTTGTTCTATTAGAAACTCTTGGAGATATTTTTTTTGCATTATAACATTTTGGATATAGGTAACAAGA
This sequence comes from Pseudotsuga menziesii, assembly GCA_001517045.1. Lineage (NCBI taxonomy): Eukaryota > Viridiplantae > Streptophyta > Pinopsida > Pinales > Pinaceae > Pseudotsuga > Pseudotsuga menziesii. Next base: position 319,422 of record LPNX010438488.1, read on the forward strand.
GAAATAGAGCAAAAAAGTCTAGATGGAAGGAGTTTACCCTTGAAAAATTCCATGAACTAAGACATAAGACAAGCTTGGGTGTGGAAAAACCACGGTGGGTTCACTAACAAGGCAATATTATATCAGCTTCATTCATATTGGGGGTTTTAATACTCTTAAGAACCTAAAAAATATAATGCCTCGTATTAAGAGTTCAAGGGAGGTTTTTAATTTGGCATAGTAATATAAATGGAGGGTTATTTTATTGGGGTGGGATGAGGAATAACATTCAAATCATGATATGAAGAAACTGAGCAATTACTCCAGGGATCGGTGAGGATGATTTGCTGACGCCACTGCCTATGTCCACCCTCTCAGCTGAGCTTCTCAGGTCATGTGCCATGGCCCCTCCAAGGGGAGGGGAGCCCCCTCCCTCGTCCCCGGTCTCTGAGGCTGAATCTTTCCATAGGCTGCTAGGGCCCCCCGGGAAGAAACTGGTGGCCCAAGAGGTCCTGAAATTTATCAAGAAAATAGATGCAGTACCCAAAATCGCTTTGCCAGAGGAACCCTCGATCAAGATAGCTCCGGCTCTTGCTGAAAGAGGCTTGGTTGGCCAATTGATGGGGCTATGGCCCTCTCCCAAAACCACGGACAATTAGATTTAGCGTAACTGGAGACCCCATCTGAAGTACAGTGTCACCTTCTATCCGGTGGGCAGAGGTTTCTTCGTCTTCGAATTCATCTCCAAAGAGGATCACGATCTCATCTTCCGAAGTGGACCCTATTTCATGGGCTCCCAAGGTCTGTACCTCAACAGATGGTCTCTGGACTTCGATCCCACTGTAGTTGTTCCCAAAGAGGTTTCGATCTGGGTTCGGCTTCCCAATCTTCTGATCCACTGTTGGAACATTCAAGCTCTGGAGAAAATAGGAAATTCCCTAGGACGCTTCATTAACAAAGCTGAGCCCAAAGGCCAGTATTCTTGTGCTCGAATATGTGTTGAGGTGGATCTGGAGGCGGGGCTACCGGAGGCCGTCAAGATCTCGGTAGGCTCTTGGAACCATTTCCAGAAACTTGACTATGAATAGCTTCCATTTAAGTGCCGCCACTGCCATGAACACGAACACTTTCAACGCAACCGCCCTAAATCCCAATTGATAGAAGAAGGAGAGGGATGGAAGAGGGTCAAAAAAATCAAGGCTCCCTCCAAGACAAATGACAAAAGAGCAACAAGTACTGCTCAGACTTCAGACCCTAAATTCCCAACGAAAGATCCAATCCAGCCCCAACCTGTGAAGCCGCCTCCAGTTAACATGGTACAAGGGGCAAGCACCTCTGTTTTGAATGACCCAGATCATCCTCCACTTATAATCATTCCAGAAGCCACTCCACCTAAAAATGCAAGTCCCATGGAGATGCTCGTCAACCAAGCTGCAAAATCGTTAGAACCAGGGAAAATCCCTTCCCATCCTGAATCTGCGACCCCTAGGGCTGAGAGGCCCCCTATCCATGAAGAAATTCGAGAAGTACATGAGGAAGCTTCAGCAACTGAATCTGATCCAGAAGGATCTTCCAACGAAGGAGCCACCGAGTCGAGTAGTTCGCATGCAACCCCAGTCAAGAACCAAAGGGGCCGGAAATCCAAGAAAAAGCAAAGGGAAGAAAAGTCTTATGCAGATGTCTTACAGGGCTCCCAAAAAACCCTCAAAAGTATGATGAATACAAGATCGAAGATAGGCTAGGACTCTAAAGGGGTCGCCCCCTCTCAAAGTAAATAATGAGGTACATCTCCTGGAATTGCAGAGGACTAGGTAGTCCCCAGAAAGCCGAAGCAATGAAAGATCTGGTTAGAATCAATAAGCCTGATATCCTCCTCGTCTAGGAGACAAAATTGGAGGGTGGCCTTGCCCTCCAAGCCAGAAATTTATTTTGGAAAAAAGGCCCTAGGGAAGCTGTGAGTTCTAGGGGAGCCTCGGGAGGCCTAGCCACATTATGGGACTCCTCCAAGTTCAATCTACTTTCTGTTCATAGCACCACGCACTGGATCTTCACCATCTTCATTCATAAAGAATCGGGCCAGCATGTAAGTTTGTTCAACCTCTATGTTCCTATCTCAACAGTGGAAAAAAAAGAGTGCAGGGAGTCCATTGAGTCATTCCTTCATGCCCAAATGCCCAGAAATATTATCATTGCAGGAGATCTAAACGTCACCTTAGCAACCTCTGAGAAAAAAGGGGGTTCCATTGTGAGAGACCCTTCCCGGGAATGGGCTGAAGATATCATTCTGGGGTGGGACCTCGTTGGAATCAAACCATCCAAGGGTAAATTTACTTGGACCAATAAAATACTGGAGCCTGGGCACATTGCAGCTTGTCTTGACAGGTTTCTGGTGCACTCTTCCTTTCTCTCTCTGGGGCTTCATGCGTCCTCCAAAATCCTCCCTAATTGTGTCTCTGATCATAAGCCTATCCTCCTTGATCTTACTGTTGAAGAAAACCTGGGGCCTATTCCCTTTAGATTCAGCCCCCTTTGGATCCATCAATAAGGCTTTTACCAGCTGGTCTCTAACTCATGGATCCAAAAGATCACTGGGAATCCTTCCTTCGTCTTAGAAGAAAAGCTCAGACGGCTTAAGCATGAGCTGAAATCCTGGGCCAAGCTCCTCCCCTCCCCTATCTCTTGCCGTAAAGATGCCCAAGCTGCCTTGGAAAGCCACCAAATCCACATGGATTATGCCCCTATCACTGATAGTATCTCCCGGATTGAATGCAACCTACAGAAAGATTACTTCAAAGCTTGCAGGGTTGAAGAAGAATATTGGCGTCAAAAATCTAGAAGCCTTTGGTTAGTAAGTGGTGACAAAAACACCGCTTACTTTCGCAAGCAAGCTGAATCTAGAAAAAATTTCAAAACCGTGAAAGAAATTTCCCATCAAGGCAATCTGATAAAAGACTTTGAAGGCATTAAACAAGCAGCCTTCTCCCATTTTCATGACCTCTTCTCTGCCCCTCTTGCCGAGCCTTTAGACCCCTCTATGCATCCCCTTTCTCTCATTCCCATATTGGTTCAAGACCCTGAAAATGATCTTCTTGTTGCCCCTGTTACCATGAAAGAACTCAAATATGCTCTATCTCATATGAAACTGGACAGCGCCCTGGCCCAGATGGTTTCACTGCCAGATTTTTTTCTTCCTGCTGGGATACAATTAAATATGACCTTCTGAGGATGGTTAGGAACTCCTAAATTCATCACAAGCTAGGTGGAAGCACAAAATCCTCTTTCCTAGCTCTGATCCCAAAGGAGAGAGGGGCTTCCAGCTTCGCCAGGTTCCGTCCTATCTCCCTCTGCAATACTGGCTACAAGTTGGTTACTAAGATCATAGCAAACAGGTTGAAAAAAATTCTGCCAAGGATCATTCCTGAGAATCAAGGAGGATTCATAAAAGGCAAGAAAATTCTTGATAATGTTATTCTTGTCCAAGAGGCCATTCACTCCAGCATGAATCGAAAAGAGAAAGGCATGGTAATAAAGCTAGAACTTGCCAATGCTATTGACGGGGTAAGATATGACTATCTCTTCATGGTGATGGAGAAATTTGGGTTTTCCTCAGATTTCATTGGCTGGATTAAAGGATGCATCTGTGCACCCTGGATAGCCCCTCTAGTCAATGGGAGATCAAAAACGTTTTTCCAGGCTTCAAGAGGGCTGCGACATGGCTGCCCTCTGTCTCCGCTCCTTTATGCCATTCAGGCCTCCGTTCTCAGTTTCCAGCTAAACAACTGTCAGCAAGTCCAGTCCCTTCCTGGTCTTCGAATGGCTCATAATGTCAAAGACATTAATCATGCCCAATTTGTAGATGATATGCTACTTTTGGGAGGTGTTGGTATCCACTCTGTAAGAAGCTTCAAGAACGAGCTCGAAACCTATATCCAGATCTCAGGAAGAAAAATCAACATGCAAAAAAGCAAAATCTATTGCTGGAACTCCTCTGTTGCAGAAATGGGAAACGCCTCTAGACTTCTGGAAATGGAAGGCTCGCAAAGCTGGGACTCGTTCACTTATCTTGGGGTCCCGATCTTCAAATCTACCATCAAACCAGCAAATTGGAATCCCATCATTGACAAGTTAAAAGCAAAGATTCAGAATTGGAGGGCTGGTTGGCTTACTCTGGCACAGAAATTGGTGCTATTGAAATCAGTCCTTTCCAGCATACCAATCTATCAAACCTCCATTCTTCTGGCGCCCGCCTCGGTCATCAATAATATTGAAAGCATTCTCAAAAACTTTCTGTGGGAAGGGGGAAAAGGAAATATGAAAAAACTTCATCTTGTCAGTTGGGAAAAAATTAAAAAGACCTACAGCGAAGGAGGCCTCCAAATCAGAAGTATTCAAGCTCGGAACTTAGCTATGGGAACAAAGCTACTTTGGCAGCTAATCTCCGGGAGAACAAGCTGAAGCAAAAAGGTCCTATGGAAAAAATACTTCCCTGGTCAGAGGCTTCGGTGTTTAGATAGTAAACCTCCTCACATCAAAGGCTCCCCTATTCATAAACTTTGTATCAAAGCCTTGGATCACTTCAGATCTTTGTTATATTGGATTCCTGGAAACGGGAAAAAAATCAATGTCTGGAAGGATTCAATCCTGGGAGACGAGCCTTTGGGGAAAAATTTTGAAGTGCAGAATATAAAACAATGGCTCAAAGATCAGCATGTGTCCACCCTGTGGGATCTCTCTGTCTGGGACTCCGAAAATTGCTGGATTGATTGGAAGTTAAGTGGCCATCCTCCCTGGCTTGAAGAAGAAGTAAAGACTCTTGCCCATCTGCTGCAAGGAAAAGCCCCTCTCAATCAATCAGCGTGTGACAAAAGAGGATGGGGGAAAAAATATGGAGCTTACACCACGGCTGAAGGCTATCGATATTTACTTGCTATTCCTTATGTAGCCCCTAATCCTATCCATTGGAAGTTTGTTTGGTATATGCAGTCCATCCCGAAAGTGGACCTCTTTTGCTGGAATGTAGTGCACAGAAGTATCCTCACTGCCGAAAACCTCAGGAAGAGAGGTCTGGAAGGACCCTCTATCTGCCCTCTGTGTAAAAAAAATGAAGAAAACCTTGATCATCTCCTGATTTCCTGCCCTTTCTCTAGAAAAGTTTGGGGAGAAGCCCTCTCCCTGGATCACTCTAATTTTTCTGTCCCTGACTTAACAGCAGCTCTCTTCTCCAAATGGGATGATTTATCCCCCTTTCACCTCTCCAATAAGGCACTTCTCAAAGCGGCCTGGATGTTAATCCCGAAGTTCATCATCTAGAAATTGTGGCTCGAAAGGAACAATCGTCTCTTCAGAAATGTGGAGAATCCTCCTTCAAAGGTCGCCCTAAAAGCAAGAGTTTTCCTTGGAGAGGCTCTGGATCATAAGCTAGGCCTCAGCAATGCCCATCCTTTGGAGGACTTGGAATTTACTTGGCACTCAGCCATCACTTCTATCTCCCAAATTTCTCCCCTGGCCAGGCATCCAAAGCTGGCTGATTGGGAAATCCATATGGAAGAAGTTGATTTTATTAAATGGAGGTGCTCGCTAGAGGCTCATTGCTTGTTTTTTGATGGTGCCTCATAAGGCAATCCAGGCCCTTCGGGTGGGGGAGGAGTGATCCTCTTCCCTTCTGGCTCCACCCGATCCTCCTATGCCTGGGGATTGGGAGTGGATTCTAACAACATTGTTGAATTTTACGCCCTGTGGCAAGGTCTCAGGCAAGCTCTTAAGCTCAACATTTGAAAGCTCTCTATTTTTGGTGATTCTAGAATTGTTATGCAGGCCATTTGCACCAAGTCTCATCCTACTAGCCACCTATTGAAGCGTATTTTCCAGAAAACTCTGAGCCTAGCTGGTCAGTTCCATTCTATAAGCTTTTTTCACATTTTACGTCATCTTAACAGTGTTGCCGACCTCGAGGCCAATCATGCCACGATCCTGAGCAGAGGCACTATTATAGAAAATGGTACTGAATCCTTCTGCACCATCCCATGATCTTGACAGGTCTTCCCTCACCATCTCCGTTTGATTCACCTTATCCTGGTTCTCTTAGTCTCTTGCCACTCCCGACCTTTAGAATAACGTGATATCTCCCTCTCTCCTCGGTTTAGTGACTCTGATATCCAAAGGTCGCCTTCAGATCTGCTTTTTAATATTTTTATAATGCTGGCTGAACTGGAAGGAAAGCATCAAGATCATCTCAAAGCGCAGGTCTGCCTCCCCTCTGGCTCTGAAGGGGATAGTCTCCTTCATATTCGATCTGGGCAAAAGAAATATTTTGGCTCTTCCTCAGAGGAAAACGATGGGTTTAAAGATGAAGTCTCCCACATTACAAAGGATGCAGCGGTCAACTTTGAAGTTATCAAACGTTGAGTTTCAGCTTTGGAGATCGTTGTCAAGAAATCTCTCTCCAAGCTGGACTCCAAATGACTCAAGGACTGCCTATCAAGCTCTTCCTTCTTTCATTGTGGTTGCAGGGCATTTCCTGATTATTCTATGTAACGCTGTTGATCTTCTCTCTATTTTCCTTTTTTCCCAATGGTGTTATGGACTTCCTTGTTCCATAATGAATCTGCAAGCAGGCCGTTACTCTCCTCAGGCAGGCTAGAATTTTGATTGCTCTCTCTCTGCTTATTGGTTTCTGCCAGGGCAGTTGGATTCGCCCAAGGATTCTACCATTGTAACTCAGTCCCCGGAAGCTGTTTTCCCGTCTCTTAATTAATCTAACCATCAGTTATTGTCAAAAAAAAAAACATTCAAATCATGATATATATATATATATATATATATATTCAAAGGCCTCCCATAGAGACATGTTGAATGCAAACACTTCCCCACACAACAAGAAAATTTGAAATTTTAACCCCAGATAAAATTGTTATATATTAAAATATGTAATTTAAAATAATATTTTTATAATATTATGATTCTGTTGATAATATTTTTTATACAGATTTTAATATATATATATATATATATATATATATATGAAAACATTTTATACTACAATATTTATTTTCAAATAAATTTTCTATAATATTATCATTATGCTTATGATCTTTTAAAGTATTAGATAACAATTTGCTGTACCATTTCATTCAGTAAAAGTATATATATACATGCTAGCCAGTTTATCAAGCTTTTACAGGTAAAGCTTTTCCTAGAATTCTCCTTAAGATCTTACTGATAGAAAGTTAGAATTACCAGAATAAAAATAGCTATTTTCCTTTATAGATACAGAATTTAGTATCCCTATGAAGTACTAGATCATTTTTGAGTTTACTGTAATGCAATCATAATATTTCTTATCTAGCACAGTAATTAACACTAGGTTACCATGTTCATACCCAATTTACTTATCTGTTGTTACTGCATCATGCCAAGTTAAAATATGTTTACCAATGTAAAGGATTTGGGGTTAATAATATTGATCTATATACTCTTCTTACTTCCAGAAATTACAATATTTACTATATGACACATGTCTTTTCTTAACATGTAAATATTTACAATGATTGGAAAACTATTTCTATTTCCATGATGACAATTGAATATCATCTAAAGCACCTTTAGACTTAGTCCTAGATTTATCATGATCAACTTATTATGAGTTTCCAGTTTTAAACTATCATCAAGAATGGTGATAACCATTCACATAAACTGCTAGACATACATTTACTTCTCAACCTTTTAATGCTTTGTGCTTGAAAGATGACAAGGGCCTAAATGCTACCATAAAGAATCTAAGACAATTTAAGAGATTGAATATATATAGCAATGACGAATCCAAACAAAATGGAATAATCTCAGTCCAAATTAGTGGATTATAAAGCTGGGTTACTATAAGTTAAAGTCCTAGTATGACTAGTCTTTTACCAATTATGCAAGCTAAAAACAATAGGCATTAAAGTTGGAGCATTGTAACATCTATACTTAACATTGCTCTATTATTTATAGACTTAAAGAAATGATAGATATATTGTCTTCTCTTGAGACTAGGGTCGTTGGTAATATGTTTGTAAGTTTTATGAACCATTATAACTCAACACTATACTCCTATTCTTTTAACTTTTATATTTAAACATCAAGTCCTCCATGTCTATATACCTTAAGACTTAATCTTGAACCATTACTATAATGTGAAGTTCAATCTTTACAATATAAAGGTTAATATCGATATAGCATAGTCTTATTGTTTATCTTGCATAATTTAATATTTGTAAAGCATAGTATTAATATGCAATGCTCTAACATTGAAGTTACGAATTTTAATGCAGGTAAAACATAGGATAGCGACCATATGGAAAAGTCCATGCATTGAAATGTTTGGAAGACAAATGATTGGCAATTTTTGTCGTAAAACATTAGACTTCGACCCACTCGTATGCAATATATTATAGTACCGATGTGGTCGCTCCTCGGCCATGCACTGGTGATTTAAATCGTTGACTCAACCCTAAGAATCATCATTTTCTCCCTTTCCTTCGGGCTTGTTTGCTCTGCAAAACCCTCCTGGTTCGTTTCTACTATTGCTTGCTTGATAGCAGCTCGAATGCTGCTCCAATCCTTCGAGCTCCTTTACTGCTCTGTGTGGAAGTCTGTAGCTTGATGTTGGCAGCCAAATGGTCGTTGAAGAACCTAGGGTTTTTCCTTTGGGCTCCATTGTTGACTCTGTCATGGCGTGTGTGAGACCTTCGGCTTTATACTGTCAGTCTTTCCATTTGGGAAGATATCCTTTGTTTTCGCCAGCTCGTTCTTCACAAAGATAAAGGAAGGGTTATGCTTCCTCGGCTCTTGGTTATTAGACTGTTTTTCGGTGGCTGCACTTCTTCAATATCCCCGGTGAGTTACAGCTCAGTTCCTACTCTTTCTATTTCATGAATACAGCTTAACTACAAAATGATAGGGTTTTTAACTATTAAACTGCTCCTTCTTTTGCAGGTTCGATCTCCTCATTGTAGAGTGGAAAACACAAGGTTTCAACTATTAGATTCTCCTCGGTAAGCTTGGTCTCAACCATGGATTTCCTCCTTGCTGGTTTTTAGGGCTGTTAGTGAATGGATGTGACTCTGGTGGTTACTTTGGTTCCATTTTGTCATATCTAGCTGTAGGTTAAAAATAGTTTTTAGCAGGTTTAACCCCTGCGATATACATAGGTGTTACGGCTTCAGTCAATATTGTATATATTCGCCTTTACTTTGTATTTAAAACTTTCTATTAAAGAAAAAATACTGTATAAGAACAAAAGTGAAGGTAACGGCTGTAAGCCTGCCTGTAAAATGAGGTTATGGCTTCAACATTTTGTTTCTCTTGCTGTGCTCTTAACCTGATCAGGGTTTTCACCCGAGTTTTTGTAATACAACTTAATAAAAGCATTTCCTGCATCTTGAGTTTGTTTAATACATGCATTTTGTATCTATGCTCTGTACAGGAAAATAATAAGGATATAAGGGTTTATAGAAGCAGAAACTGTAGATTTAGAATGCGGCCGTGAAAGGAAATATTATTTTAATTCTTAATATTTGTTTTATTTGTATAAACCGAACTTATAAACCTTAATGGTTAGGCTCGTCATTCGAGCAATTTATGGTTCTGCATGACTGTGTTATAATACTATTAATGAATTCTTTTACATTGTTACTGTATGTATTAACTTCTTAAATTATAAATGCAGATAGGGTTATACCCTTATACCAATATCGTATCTATTATTTCTATAATATTGCATTATTGTAGATTGTGTTATAACTCTGTAATTCATTTTAATGTCACAGAGTTCTGTAAATAAAGTACTTTCCAGCTTATTGTTTAATAAATTTGTTATTAAGTTTTTCCATACAGGTTTTATACCCTGACTTCTACTTATTGGAAACTATAAATGCAAGTATAATATTTTTGAATTAGAAAGGCCTGTTGTATTCTTATTAGATATTACTATTGTCTTTAAATAATATTTAATTACTTTATGATGCACAATGTAAGACTAGTTCATATATAAACTTTATTTATTTACTCCCTGAGTATAAATAAACTAAGTTCTTAATTGTATAGTAATATACTACTTGAATGTTAATTTTTTTAATGTATTAAATGTAGATACATTATTGGTGATACAATAATAATATTACTTCTTCTCAAAGTTACTATGATTGTTATTTTAATGTTATTTACCCAATGTTTGGTTCGGGTTCTTTATTTAGTTATAATGCTTGAATATTTCTATATAATACTTATTTAGTATTAAAGTATATTTTTATATACATATCTATATAAATTCCTGTGAATATGATAGCATTATTTACCATATTTGAAAATAGAACAACAGTTATGAAATAAGCTTAAACTTAGCCAAATAAAAGAGTATACAGTAATTAAATAATTGCATTCTTAACAATATTGCAAACTAATACCAATAGGATTTAACTGTAATATCAAACAAATAAGTAACAGATAAGTAATTATATCCTACTGTCAGTATTGTTTTTATTTTTAACTCTAAAAGATAAAATCCTTTTAAACTAGAAGATAACAATCATAAACTTAAACTACAGAGATACTTAGTCTATCTTTTTATTATTACAGCTAATATTTACAGAAAATGAAATACAGTACTAGGAATAGTTTTTAAGACTGTAAGAAGATAACTTACGAATTTGTAAAAACACTTGTAGTAAAAGAAAATAAAATAGGAAACTCAGTTCAGAAGAATACGACTTCTCAACACCGAGATACTGTGCTGGAGTACGGTCTGGTGATACTAGATGTGGAAAAACACAGTAACTATTAACATATTTAACTACTGATATTCTGAGATACTAACTTTACTGAAACTAACTAACTACTCAGACATATAAATTAACATAACATGCATCCATTCATACTCAGAAAACATAAAGAAATAAATGACAGAACCTGTTTAAGCTGTGGACAACAACAGCAATGGGAGGTCGTTCCTCCCTACCAACTCCTGGAGAGCGCTCAGACAACGACTTCTCAGGACCCCCGAGCTTGCTCTGGTCTCCCTGGCTGGAACTAGGTGCATCAAAGTCGAATACCAGTCTCAAACTTAGTATTAACTCAGAACTATCAGTCAGTTTTCTCAGCTCAAAAAGCTGTAAAGAATTCAAGTTGCTGCAGCAATCCTCGTAAAATAACTTCCTTACTATATTTCCCTCTTCCTCAATGAATTTCCTGAATAACATTCACCTGAATGAATTCTCTCTGGAAAAATAACTGAGCAGCCTCAGCTCTCTTCATTGAGTACTTTAAAAAGATTTCCTAGGTCTTTGTTGGGTTAACTGTCATTTAATGAGCCACCTGCTCTGATTCCACTTTCTTGGGGAATCATGACCCCAAATATAGGGAAGTTGCCACCTGCAACTTAGGAATTGTTTGAGGATGCTGCCACTTGTCTTTTGCCTTTCCACCTAGTTCCATCCACCAGTTTGACCAGTAACCTTTTTTAACAGCTCTCCCATGCTGTTGTCTCCATAATTTATTTATTAATAATAAAATATTCTGAATTACACTCCATTACTGTTGACTCTGATGAGTCATCAATCCCTACTTAGGATTAAGTTTAACATAATGTCTCAGAAATATAAATAAACAATTTACATAATTTTACAAAATTAGCACATATTTCATTAATTTTGGAATTAAACAGTGGATCTAGAATTGCAAAATAACAAAAAAAGTCAATTCTAGCATTGTTCTTGTAATAAAATATTTCCAAATTTAATGAAATATGTGTTAATTGGGCTATGTGACATACACACCCCCTTAAAATGTAACATCGTCCTCGATGTTACTTATTCCTCATCCTCTGCAACCTCCTAGAACAGATTCGGGTATGCTTCCCGCATCTTACTTTCCAGTTCCCAGGTAGCTTCTTCAGGACTAAGGTGCTTCCATTGCACCTTCAGCTGTCCAATTGTGCGGTTCCGCAGAGTAATTTCCCTCCTCCCGAGGATACAGTCCGGTTCCACCATAACTTCCCCTTCTGGTTCTACCTATACAACGTTCCAATCAATTACATGAGTAGCATCATGAACATACTTTTTCAGAATAGAAATATGAAAAACATTGTGCACTTTTAAATTAGGTGGTAACACTAGCTGATATGCAACCTGACCAATTCTAGATAATATTTCAAACAAACCACGGTAACGTGGTGCTAATTTTGCAAAACTCCCCAATCTTAGGGAGATCTTCTTTGGTCTTACCTTTATGAACACATGCTCACCCACCTGGAACTCTTTAGGAGTTCTTTTCAAATCTGCTTGGCTCTTTTGTCGATCCTGGGCAACCTTCAAGTTCTCCTGCACTTGTTTTACAATATGTTCCATTTCCTTTAGTAATTCGGGTCCCGACACTAATCTATCTACTGGATTATTCCAGGAGATAGGAGTGTTACATTTACGCCCATACAGAATTTCAAAAGGACTGAACTTAGCTGATGATTGATAGTTGTTGTTGTATGCAAATTCTGCTAAATGCAAGTAATCCTCCCACTTACCTGGCTGATCCTTAACATACATTCTTAACAGATCTTCCAACACCTGATTAACTCTTTCAGTCTGTCCGTCCGTCTGAGGATGGAAAGAGGTGCTGAAATTCAGTGTTGTGTTTAAGCCTTTAAACAAGGATTTCCAGAAATTCCCTGTGAATTTAGGATCCCTGTCTGAAATAATAACTTTCGGTACACCATGTAGTCGAAAAATCTGCTTTAAGAAAATGTCTGCTATATTTGCAGCCTTGTAAGTGGTTTTAACAGGAATAAAATGTGCTGCTTTACTTAATTGATCTACTACCACCATAATTGAATCATTCTGATTTTGATTTCTGGGTAATCCAGTAATGAAATCTAAGCTGATTATTTCCCATTTCCAGCTAGGAATAGGCAAGGGTTGCAATAACCTAGCTGGATGTTGATGTTCTGTCTTCACTTGTTGACAGTCCAAACATTTAGCTATATACTCAGCTACTTCAGATTTCATATTAGGCCAAAAATAATCTTTTCTCAACATGGTGACAGTCTTCTGGTAGCCTGGATGCCCTGAATAAGGGGTTCTATGCACTTCATCCAGAATCAACAATTTAACTTTAGACACATTTGGCACATACAGTCTGTCCTTAAACAATAAAAAACCATCTTTATTGAGACTATAACCCTTAATTAAACTTTCTGTGGGTTCTTCTTTAGCTGTAGCTTGTAATTTTTGATAATTTTCATCCAATTTTATCCCTTCAGTTAGCTGTTCATTTAAATCAGAATTATAGGTACTGATTGCTGTTGTAAAATTTAATTTTGCATTTCTGCTCAGAGCATCAGCTACTTTATTTTCTTTTCCTTTTATGTGTTGAATTTCGAATTCATATTTACTTAAGAAGGCTAACCATCTGGCTTGCCTTGCATTTAAGTTAGGCTGATCTAAAAGGTATTTCAGACCCTTATTATCAATCATTAAAGTAAACTTTCTGCCTATTAAGTGGCGTCGCCACATTTTTAAGGCATGAATAACAGCAGCCAACTCTAAATCATAAGTGGCATAATTCTTTTCATGGATCTTTAGTTTCCTGGACTCATAGGAAATGACATGTCCATCCTGAGTCAGCACTCTACCTAAACCGTCATTACAAGCATCGGTACAAACCACAAAATCTTTATTGGGATCCGCTATTCTTAGAATTGGCGCAGTTGTTAATAAAGTTTTTATTTTCTTAAAGCTTTCTTCGCATTTTAAGTTCCAATCGAACTTCTTGCCTTTCTTTTGCAAGGAAGTGATTGGGTTGGCTATTTTCGAAAAGCATTCTATAAATCTCCGGTAATAACCGGTGATTCCCATGAAAGACCTAACATCTGTTACGTCTTTTGGTACTGGCCAATCTTCAATTGCCCTGATCTTTTCAGGATCAACTGAAATCCCTTCTTTAGTCACCACATGACCTAAGTACTGGATCTCATCCCTGAAGAAATCACACTTACTGAACTTCGCAAAGAGCTGTTGCTCTCGCAGTTCTTGTAAGACTATTCGTAAATGTTCCTTATGTTCCTCTTCATTTTTAGAATAAATTAAAATATCATCGATGAATACAACAACAAACTTCTCTAAGTATTTATGCATTATGTTATTCTTTAGACACATAAAGACGGCTGGGGCATTAGTAAGCCCGAATGGCATTACGACAAATTCGTAATGTCCATACCTAGTTCTGAAAGCTGTCTTGAAAATGTCCTCTTCTTTAATTCTCACCTGATGATAGCCTGATCTCAGGTCTATCTTAGAGAACACCGTGGCTCCACGCAGCTGATCAAATAGATCATCTATGTGGGGCAACGGATATCTGTTTTTAATTGTCATTTTATTTAGTTGACGGTAATCTATGCAAAGTCGCATAGTTCCATCTTTCTTTTTAACAAAGATTACTGGTGCTCCCCAAGGGGACACACTAGGACGGATGTATTTCTTATCTATTAATTCCTTTAACTGTGATTTTAATTCGTTAAGTTCCAAAATATTCATATGATACGGACGGAGCCTTCAAGCTGGGTACAGCACCTGGTACCAGCTCAATTATAAAATCCAGTTCCCTCCTGGGAGGTAATCCTAGAATTTCTTCCAGAAAAACATCAATAAATTCATTTTAACATGGGAATATCCTCTATTTTTATTTTATCTTTTTCAGATTTACTCGCCTCATCTGTAATAGTTACAGCATAGGCTTTATACCCTTTCCTAACTGCTCTTTTGAGCTGTAAGGCAGAAATATTTCTGATTACAGTTTTCCTAGGAATACCTTTAACTATTACAGGCTATTCATTATTATTTACACACATAAATGTTTTATCAAAACAGTTTAAAACTACCCTGTGTTGTTCTAACTAGTCCATACCAATAAGTATGTCATACGAGCCAAGTGGCAAAACATTTAATTTAACAGTAGTTTTAAAATCATTCATATCTAAAACACATTCCTTAACATAACAATTTACCTTCCTTTTTGCCCCTGTGGCTAGTTGAACTAGCCAAGAGTTATCAAACTTTTCAACAGTCAGATTACACTTTTCTACTATCTGTGGTGAAATATAACTAAGACTTGCACCTGGATCTATTAGAATAGTTACAGGGCTTTTGTTAACCATACCTTCTACTTCCACCATGGAAGTTTGATAATCAGCTTGGCGATTCTCCAACGCTGCATTGATTCGGGGCATAGTCCTTGCAAAGTCTCCAACTGTCATTTCGTCTTGTATTGTATGAATATTGTTGTTTGGATTCTTCCGATTTGAGCAAACTGAAGCATAATGTGGGCCATTGCACTCCCAGCACTTAACAGGTTCCTTTCTTTCGAAATTCTTAGTGAAATTTCCATGATTGTTAGAAACCTCCTTGCTGCCCTTGTAGTTATTGGAATTATTAGAAGCACCATTTTTGCTTCCCTGGAAGTTCTTACCATTAGAATGGTTTCTGTTCTTGTTATTCCTGAAATTTTTCTGAGGTAAAAACTCTTTTTTCTTGAATTCAGACTGATTACCATTCTTTTTAGCCTTCCAATTGGCTATTCCTTCCTTCTTTTTGTTCTGTTCAAAACAGAAATTAGCTTTTCGCATGGCTTCTTCCAGATTTTTGGGGTTATCATATTCGATTCTGTCATTTATATGGTATGGCAGGCAGCTGAGAAACCGCTATACTTTAGGTTTCTCATCAACTAAATACGGCACACACCTTAACAGACTTAAGAACTTGCTGTTTAAGTCTTTCATAGTCATGGACCCAAGCTTTAACTCATAAAACTCCTTGGCCCTTTCTTCATAGTATTGTTCAAACAGAAACTTCTTCTTGAAGTACCTTTTAAAAGTACTCCAATTGACCTCTTTTTCTTTAATCCCCTTAACCCTCTTCAAATCTTGCCACCATATATCTGCCTTTCCAGAAAGGTTATAGATGGCCATTCTCGCCTTCAGCTGATTTGAATAATTATAAATCTGAAAATATTTTCTCGTCCCGGATAACCAGGATTCTACCTCTTCTCCTTTTTCAGTTTCTCCATTGAAGGTTGGGGGTTTTATTTTCTTGAACTCCCCAGAAATCTCTTCATAAGGCCTGTACTTTTTCTTCCTTTTATACAACTCGGCCTCACTACTGTCACTAGTAGTGTAATAGCTTTGTTGTTCCTTACTTCCTTCTGATGATGAACTGCTATTAGGTTTAGCTAGTTTCATCTTTTTGGACCCTTTTTGATGGCTAGCTTCTTTAGATTCAGACCTTCTGTTTTTCCCTTCAGTCTGAAATTTCTCTATCAGAATTTGATTTAACTCCTCTTGAGTCTTTAGAATTCTTTCATTATCATTTTTGACTGATTCTATTTCAGTCTTTAAACTCTTTATGGTCTGCATCAACTCTGAGGAGTGAGCAGTTACCTCCTCAATCACAGGTTCTCTGGACATCTATCTGGTATCAGTGTTTGGAGATTCCTCCTCAGCATATTCTCCTAAGTTCTTCATACCTACCTGTTAGATTCAGAAAAAAAATAATTTTCTGCCTTTCACATAAAACAAAATACAGGTTAGTATATTATTTTTACTATTCTGCGGAAACTAATCGGGCCACATCAAGGCCTAGTGTTTGAACCATGCTCTGATACCATAGGTCAAACCCCAAAATTTTCGAAAAATTTAAAACTTTTAAAATAGCATATAATTGCATTAAGTGCAGTCATTAACTGGTTGATTAGTTTATGCTTCTAGTATTGTAACTGAATGATCTTTACTTGTGCTTAACTTATAAGATGAGTTTTCTTGTCAGTTACTAATTGTTTTCTATTTGCAATCGCAAAGGGAAAAGCTATGACAGTCTGGGCTTACTTAGCTTCCGAGCTAAGGCATCAGTTTTTCTTTCTCTTACAGATAAATAGGTAAAGTTCGGGTCGCTGCTAACATATCTTTTAAAGTATTAGATAACAATTTGCTGTACCATTTCATTCAGTAAAAGTATATATATACATGCTAGCCAGTTTATCAAGCTTTTACAGGTAAAGCTTTTCCTAGAATTCTCCTTAAGATCTTACTGATAGAAAGTTAGAATTACCAGAATAAAAATAGCTATTTCCTTTATAGATACAAAATTTAGTATCCCTATGAAGTACTAGATCATTTTTGAGTTTACTGTAATGCAATCATAATATTTCTTATCTAGCACAGTAATTAACATTGGGTTACCATGTTCATACCCAATTTACTTATCTGTTGTTACTGCATCATGCCAAGTTAAAATATGTTTACCAATGTAAAGGATCTGGGGTTAATAATATTGATCTATATACTCTTCTTACTTCCAGAAATTACAATATTTACTATCTGATACATGTCTTTTCTTAACATGTAAAGATTTACAATGATTGGAAAACTATTTCTATTTTCATGATGACAATTGAATATCATCTAAAGCACCTTTAGACTTAGTCCTAGATTTATCATGATCAACTTATTATGAGTTTCCAGTTTTAAACTATCATCAAGAATGGTGATAACCATTCACATAAACTGCTAGACATACATTTACTTCTCAACCTTTTAACGATTTGTGCTTGAAAGATGACAAGGGCCTAAATGCTACCATAAAGAATCTAAGACAATTTAAGAGATTGAATATATATAGCAATGACGAATCCAAACAAACTGGAATAATCTCAGTCCAAATTAGTGGATTATAAAGCTGGGTTACTATAAGTTAAAGTCCTAGTATGACTAGTCT
>LPNX010438488.1:337544-351790 GCA_001517045.1 Pseudotsuga menziesii
ATGCAATGTTGAGTGATCTGAAAATATTTTGAAATGTCTTCCTAATAGGTAGTGGTAGAATTTTTGCAATGCATACACCATCGCCAATCCCTCCCTTTATGTCGTCGTGTATTTTCTCTTTGCAGTAGACAAATTCCAAATTCTAAACACAATCAGGTGGTCTATTGATCCTTCTCCTAGTTGAGAAAAATGTATTCCTAATGCAACTAACAAAGCATCAACATGGACATGAAACTCCTTTTCCCAGTTCAGAGAAACCAATATCGCTGCTACAACCATCTTTTTCTCTAATCTATTGATAATCCTCTGACATTCGTCGTTCCATTCGAACTTCGCATCATTCTTCAACAATTTCTCCATTGCGTGGTGATCCTTGCATATCCCCTTATAAACTTTCAGTAATAATTTATGTGGCCTAATGTTGCTCTTAGTTGTTTTACTGTTGTTGGTGTCGGTAGGCCGACAATTACTTCGATCTTGGCAGGATCGACCAACATGCCTTCCTTGCATATAATGTGTCCCAAAAGAATTCCAAATGGTGAAAAACATATACATTTCTTTAGATTCAGCGAAATATGATGTTGTGGACATCTTTCTAACATCAAATGAAGGTTTGCAGTATGGTATTTTACCAACCCATAGACGATCCAGTCCTCCATATAGACTGCAATTAATTTATGAATGAAGTCTTTGATTGCAACAACAACTAACCTTGAAAAAATTGCAGGTGCATTCTTGATACTAAATGGAATCACTGTGTACTGGAAACATCCCCATTCTATCATGAAAGTGGTTTTCTGTCAATCCTCCTTCACAATTCTTATCTAGTGATAGCCTGAAAAGATGTCAGTGAATGAATAAATTTCCTATCCTTCGAATCCTTCCAACACCTCATCTGTAAATGGTGTTGGAAAGGGATCATGGAGACTTGAGTCATTCAATTTTCTCAAATCAACGTAGATCCAAATTTCACCAGTATTTTTTTCCTACACAACCATCAAACTAATCCATTTTGATTCTTCTACAGGCTCGATAATGCTTGCATCTAACATCCTTTCTAGTTTGGAATTAACGCACTCTTTGTATCTTGGATTCAACTTGTATGGTCGTTGCTTCACTGGTTTCGCATCGGGTTGCAGAGGAATTTTCATTTTTCCCAAGTCCCTTGAAATACCTTTCATCTCAAAAAATTTGGTCTGGAATAAATCCTAAAACTCATGTAGCAGATCGGTGACTTTCCCCATCACTAAATCATCCCATTAATATCCAATACTATCAAATTTGGGTCTTCTTCTGTCCTAATATTGACCTTTTATATCTTCAATGGTTGTTTTAATTTGTCGTATGGCATTTCTGGTGGTTCGATGTCATGACTTCCTTCTGACTTTGGAATGTCGACAGCTCTTGGATAATCTCCGTTATCAGGACATTCCAACACCTTTAAGCATTCCATCATCATCTGCGGTGTTAGTGTCCTCTGTGATCCTGTCGGTAGCTCGACTGGAGCTATCTCTAATACTTTGTCGTGGATGTTGTGTAGCGTACTATGGATAAATGGATTTTCATTCAGGAAGTTGAAAGTATGAATGAAGCTGACAGTCAGTTATTGACATGTTGTCATTTCCCTTCACAGCTTTGCAGAAGCATACCATCTCCGTGATATTTCATCCAACGTATGAATGAATGAATGAACCCATTCTTCTCTCATCCTTAGTCCCCATGTTGTTTGGAATGTTATAATATGGGTGTTTGGATCATTAGTTCCATTATATTTATTTCCTTGATAGCATTCATACTCCCTTAATCGAACTTCCATTAATCGTCGACATATCTTCCAGTCCGCTATCAATGCCTTGTGCGTATCCCGCCATCTTGTAGGGGTAGCCTTCAATGCTTCTTCCAGGGCCAACAAGCGTTGTGGTTCAGATACTTTGTCTTCAAATTCACTAATGAATACTATTAGGTTAGGTAGTCCTTCATATGTTAGAAGATCAAATACTTTTGTCGCTACCCATCTCAACAAGTGAGTGACTTGTGCATATTTTCTAATTGATACTTCGTGCAACCCATTAGAGGAAATTTCAACTCAAAATGGGCCTTTTAACTCTAATTCAAATTCCATGTCATCATGTGTTAGCCAATGAAATTGCTTTAAATTTGAAATACCGTATAGGTCTTAAACACTTTTTAATATAAATTTGGGGATAGGTATCATAAAAAACTACTTTTTTTGTTTGTATTTTCGACATATCTCCCCGTATTTTTACTCAAATTTCAATTAGGAGAGCTCATTAGATGCAGAATTAAATTCCACATCCAACGAGTACCCACTCGGCATACTTTTGATGGGACCCTCTTCCCCAAAAACAAGAAATACCTGAAAAACGTGATGATAATTTCGCATCCAACGAGCTCTCTCAATCGAAATTTGAGTAAAAACATGGGGAGATATGTCGAAAATACAAAAAATCAAATAGTTTTTTTCTTTTCTTCCTCCAAAATTAATAAATATTATTTTATTATTTTAACTATTATTTTATTAATTTTTCCTAGGAGGCCCATTTTGAGTTGAAATTTCCTCTAATGGGTTCTGCCAATTCTCTAGCGCTCCATCCAAGTCTGAATATGTTGACTTGATGCTTCACCAACCTAACTCTCCATCAATAGTGGGATCGATATAGTCTTTAGAGACACTATAGGCATTATCCTATCCTCCCATGAATTCATATTTTATTGGTTCAACATATCACTTCCCTTTGAGGGGAACCAATGAGGAAATGACCCTCGTGTCATGATTCTTGAATGCCATTATCATTTTCTTGAAATTGACAGCCGTCAAGTTTTTCATCGCCTAACCAATTCCCAATAGTGTAGGGTACAGACTAGTTTCATTGACTATTTCAATAACATCGAAGTTTGCATACATCTTCAATCCTTCCACTTCGACGGATCGATGAGGTACTCATCCAATGGAGTAACCTTTTCCCTATTTTCCAGACGAAGTTGTACAGGGGACCATACTATCTATGGATTCCCCGTTATTTTTTATGTTCTCTTGGTTAGGATATTCACATCGGATCTTAGATCCAAAATAACTGACTCTACATCACATTCATCCTCATTTCTCTTCTCATTTTCTTCTTTTGTAACGAATTAACTAGGCGATCATGTCGCCCTTCTTCTTGTCGATACATAAATCTTTCTATGTCTACTAACGCATCTTGATCTTTTGCTAACGTTAGACAACTTCATAGAATTGTTTTCAAAGTACTAACCTTTCTCTTCAATCTTGGTGAGTTTTTTGGATCAAAACTTGGCGGAATCTCGTAAATAGGTATCTTACCGTTGTTCTTGTTCAAGGCGTCTTTTGCTTCGAAGAAGGTTTCTTTCTCTATTTATACATTGAATTGGACTTTCTTTTGAGTCGTATACTAGACATTTAGTAGTGGTATGTCATCTCTTGTCATGGCTCCTCCTCTTGCTACTACATCAACATTTTTTGGTTGAGTTCTTAGTTTTGTCGATATCTTTCCCACATTCTGTCTAGGATTTTAATTCTGAGTCTAATTTTTCATTCTAGTTTGGTCGAGGTTGTATCATGTTCTTAGCTTTTGATTTTTGAATTAATCATGGACATTCCTCGACTGTGTGGTATGCTACTCTATAGTAATAAGTACACTAGGATTCTAGATTCAGACAGTCCCTCTGATAATGTCCCAGTACTCCGTCGTTGTAGCATGTAACTAGTCCACGACCTTGACCCATAGATCTTCCATGACCAAATCCTCCATTGCATCCTCTGCAAAATACTCCTTAGAATCCTCCTTGATGCTGGTACAGTGGCTCATTATAATGTGGCTGGTTAAATTGATGTGGTTGCTGCTAATTATACAGTATATGAGTATACTACAGGTGTGGTTGGTTATACTGCGGTTGTGGATGATTATACTGTGGCTAAGTATACTGTGGTTGCGGTTGAATTTTTTCCACTAGTTGTTGCTCTTCTCCCTTCATAAAGTATGTATCCATATAGTCCTTTCTTAGAGAAAATCATAAGCTCCACAACCACAATCCTTTTCTTCATGACCAACCGATTGACAAAAGTTGCATAAGAGATTATCTAGTTTTGAAACAACCTTTTATAAGTACACACGTTATCCTGATTTATGCCCTATTGTTTGATGAATTTGGCACCAAGGTAATCCTCCTTGACTCAATGGGTTCAGTGCTCCTAACCGTAAGTATTTGCGAAAGTATGGACACTAATCTTTGTGACTTCTTTCAGATCAAAATTAAATGCACCATACTTCTTCGTGGATTTATTTTCCCTTCTTAATATCCTACAATTGGATAGTCATGTTCGACAACTATGACTGGATCAGGCTCATGAAAATCCCCATTTTTCCAACTGGTGAAGCCTCCAAATTCATTACGATCTCTAGAGCTTCCGCTTGAGATGCGATCTTATGTTGCATCAACAACATGCGGATATGGGGTACCAAGGATGCGATGAACCATTCTTTGTGTTGCACATCACTCTGAAGCTAACCTTGGCCATTGTATTTTTCAATCATTGATCGAAGTCCCACACCGACCCATTAGGGAATTATTTGTTTCCTTCAATTTGGTAATATACTGCAATTCTGATTTAGGTTTCTTGAATTCCTCGATCAGTCCAGTCCTGATTTGTGCTAGGGTATTTTGGGGATGCCCCATCGGTACTTGTACATATTTCATGTACCATTCCAACGCATAGCCTCGAAAGGTCATCTCTAGTTTCCCTTTCTTGATATCATCTTCTTGTACTTGTTTTACCATCCACACTACTTCACATAAGAACCAATATTGTTTTGTATCCTCAGTCCCATTACCCTGAAACAAGTGTAGTTTTTCGTCATCACCCACCATCTTGGGTATCCTCTGAGTGCTTATTGGTCTGCTACTATTTCCGTTGTGTTGACATGCACGACAAGCCTGTGATGAACTTGTGTTTCTCCCTTCTAAGTTCAGTGCAGTGAACGAAGTTGTAGGTACATTGTAGCTTTGGGTTGCTCCTTCCTCGGGTTTTGGTGTATCCTGGTCATTTCCTTCATCATTGTAGGGTCACTTAGTCCCTTGTGGTTCCTTCTCGCATTTTTCTGTTCCAGCCACACTAGGACTCTCCTCAATCCTCCTCCTCTTTTCTTGTTGGAACCTCACCCCACATTGCAGGAGACCAAACTATTCCTCAGCTTCCCTTATAGTCTCATCATGACTACCATCCATCTAACCTGTATCATTGCATCAAATCCTTACCTTCGCAGTACCCACAACCTCCATACATTAGGGATTTACTCGTTGGAATTCATATTTAGTATTCTTTTTTCACAGATGAGCATCTTAATCTATAGTTGTAATGACAATAGAAATATTCCCCTTGGTCCCTTAAAAACTCTCTTTTGGCATCGTTGTAAGGTTTGATTGTGTCGACAGCGAATTCAGTAAGGTACCCTTCCAAAATGTTGTCTATACACACATTGACATCCCTTGAATCTTTGTGGTTTACCTTTCACAATTGTTGGATTAGTTCTGGAGTCCACTGATCTGGATTGCCTCCCTAAAAATTCTTCTTTTGGAAAGTAAGTTGCTCCAACCATTCATACAGTACTATTGGAAATTCAGTGAAGAATATTTCATGAAGATCAGAGTAGATATATCTTCCCAATTAGTCGTTTGTCATCACTCTCAGGTTCTGGTTCTCTTCATCTTCCGAAAACTCTCGAGATTTCTTATCAAACTAATCCTAGATATTTGGCTTCATCGGATGCCACAACATGTCCTCTTCTCCTTCGCACTATGGTCCCGACAATGAAACCATTTGTTGACACACATTTATTGAGAGAGGTTCACTTCACATTATTGTGGATCATTACTGACACAAATTCCCTGAACATCGTCCTAGAAAGAATTTACCCTTTCTTTAAACACCTGCAGAGAAGGTGCAGTCTCACCTAAGATGTCTAAGGGAGGTTGCAGGAACCAAGTTTCTGTAGTGGGAAGAGGACTTCTTACTATATTTTACCCAATCACAACATTACCCAGAAATCCAGGTTCAAAACTGCACTATTAACCAAATATACTTATCATCATTATTTGTAATCATATTAAACCAGATTTAGATCGATAAAAACCTCAACATACATTAAATCGATAAGTACTGCGATACTTTGCATCATTCACAGTTAAAGAGAAAACATATTCATTCATCACAGATTTATCCCAACAACACATAACTCACATTCAAAACATCTCACAACGCATTCCATAGAGACACGATAATAGAACCTAGAGGTGAAAACGTTGATCCAATTTACTTCATAAGATCAAGTCTTCATAACACCAATACCAAAAATGAACTGCAAAAGACAAAAAACATTTCTCAGTGTATTGATTCTTCGCCAAAAGATACATAGAGAGATTGATCGATGTCTCCTCCAATGTCTCAAGATTTACAATCCTAACTCTACTTATAGGCTCGCTAGGCAGTTACAAAATGGTCCACTTGACTAATCTCTAACTAACTCAACCAAAATATCCCGATTTTTCGGTTTTTTCCTCTGTCGCGGTTGTCTTTTACCTTTGTCAACATCCTTCTTGTCGATGATGGTACCACACTTTTCACGCTCCAGCCCTTTTTCGACAATATTTCTAGACATGAAAGGAAAGGCAAATACAAGAGCCACATTCAAGGAAGAAAGCAAAGAAGCAGACAAGTAGTGCGACAAGAAAGAAAAGGATAGCGTTGAAATTCAAACAACATTTCAAACAAAAGTTCAGGATGAATCTTGGTTGTGGCATTTCATATTTAGAAATCTGAATTTTGGTGGGATGAAGCTACTATAGACTAAGAATATTGTGAAAGGATTTCCATTGACCGACAAACCAGAGAGTGTTTGTGAAGACAACATTTTTGGCAAGCAACATAGAGATACTTTTCCAGTCAAAAAGTGATATAAAACACACACACCACTTTTGATTGTGAACTCGAACATTGTGTCCCAATGCAGACATCATCCATGGGTGGATGCAATTATTTTCTTACTTTTATTGATGACTTCACAAGAAAAACATGGGTATATTTTCTAAAACATAAATATGATATATCTAGTTGTTTTCAGAAGTTCAAGGCACTTGTGGAGAACCAAAGTGGGTACACCATCAAAATCCTAAGGACATACAGAGGCTATAATTATTTCTCAAATGAATTCCTAAATTTTTGCAAGTCCCATGGCATACATAAACAATTCACTGTTCGGTATACACCTCAACAGAACAATGTCACAAAGAGTAAGAAAATAACCATTATGGAGATGGTGCACAACATGATGGTAGGAAAGCATTTTTCAAATGATTATTGGGATGAAGCAGTTACAACTGCTATATATATTATGAACTGATGTCCTACAAAGAGTGTGAAGAACAAAGTTCCTCAAGAAGCATGGACAGGTATGAATCATAGTGTTTCTCATTTAAAAAATTTTGGTTGTTTCGCATATGCTCATGTTCCAGATGAGATGAGAAAGAAACTAGAAAAAAGGGACATAAATGTATTTTTGTTGGTTACTCTAAAGAAACAAAAGCATACAGGTTGTATGATCTTGTCGCAAGGAAAGTAATCATCTGTCGCGATGTTTAATTTTTTGAGAATGAATAATGGGATGGAATCATCATGAAAAATGTCAAGATTGTGTCGAATGTCGAGCATGATGACATGGCATAGGAAGCCTATTCAAACACGAGATGTAACTCAAAATGTTGCAGCACCATCAATTCCTAGTACACCGTGACATGGTTCAACACAAGGAATTTCGACATAAGTCATAGCTCAAGCTACGTCAACAAACACCCCAAGATGTCAGCAAACTCCATCAAGAAGTTCGTCGAGGTCGACATCGATAGATCCAATAAAGACAAGAATTATGTGTGAAATATATGAAGATGGTACACCAAATTCATTATCTCTTTATGCATTATTTTTTCAAATAGATGATCCTCTAAAATTTGAGGAAGTCGTCAAAGAAGAAGTATGGGCACAATCCATGGATGAAGAAATAGAATGCATTGAGAATAATCAAATATGGGAGATCGTAAATGTACCAAAAGATAAGGATGTAATGAGTGCCAAATAGATTTACAATACCAAGCAAGATGCTAATGGGAATGTGCAAAATCACAAGGAAAGAATGGTCGCAAGAGGGTTCACACAACATACCAGCATAAACTTCAATGAAACTTTTGCACCAGTCGCATGCATGGATACAGTAAGAACATTTATGTCCATTGTTGCACACAAAAAATGTCATGTGTAATCAAATGGTTGTTAAATCGACATTTTTGAATGATTATTTGGAGGAGGACGTGTATGTGGAACAACCATAGGGTTATGAAGTTCTAGGTCAAGAAAACAAAGTGTACAGGCTAAAAATTTGTTATATGGTTTGAAGTAAGCTCTTATAGCTTGGTACAGTCGCATTGATTCCTATCTTACACACAATGGATTTCACAGAAGTGAAATTGAACCAACATTGTACACCAAAGTTAATGAGCGGGGAAACGTGTTAATTGTCTACTTGTATGTAGATGATTTAATATTTACTAGTGATTTTGGCATAAAGGATTTTAGAACGGTCATGGAAAGAGAATTTGAAATGACTGATTTGGGCCTTATGAAGTTTTTATAGGCATTGAAGTCCAACAGTCTAAGAATGGTATATTCAGATCATAGCGAAAGTATGCAAGTGCATTTTTAAAAAGATTCAATGTCTTATTGCAAGACAGACCCAACACCAGTAATAATAGGTTTAAAATTGCGCAATAATGATGATGGATCAACAATAGATCTTATGTTGTTTAAAAGGCTAGTTAGCAATCATATGCATTTAACTGCGACAAGACCAGACATCATGTATGTTGTAAGTCTGATGTCAAGATTCACGGAGTCACCAAAAGACTGGAAAGCAGGAAAAGAATTCCGAGGTATGTAAGTGGCACAAAGGACCTTGGTATTATGTATTCAACCTTAGAATTTTTTTTAACTCATTGGATACATTGACAGTGACAAACGGGAGGCAACACATAAGCCAGGAAAAACACATCTGGGTACACATTTCATTTTGGTATAGGTGTTGTGTCATGGCTTCGAAGAAACATCCCATTGTAACTATGTCTTTAGTAGAAGCAGAGTGTGTCATAGCTACAAGCACTACATGTCAAGCCATTTGGATGCGGAGAATTTAAGAGACCTGTCACAGAACCAACAAGAACCGTGTAAGAACCAACAACCATTTCCTGTAGCAAGAGTTCATCCATTGCATTGTCAAAGAATCACGTGTTCCATAAGAGAACCAAGCACATCGACACAAGGTATCATTTCATAAGAGATTTGGTGAACAACGAAGAAATTTGTTTAGAATTTTGCAAGTCTGAAGATCAGCTTGCATATATCTTTACAAAACCATTGGAAATGAATATGTTCTAGTATTTGCGAAGTTATTTAGGGATGACAAGTTCTGCTCAGTGAATTATGTCATGAACATAGTAAGTTTCAATTTTGAAACATCTTGTAAATTTTTTGTTTGAAGATCTTCATCTGCTCATAATTAAGGGAGAGTGTTGGAAATATTAATTAATCGCAAATCCATGTCACGTCTAAGCTGACTTTGTCCTGCAACGGTTCAACTTTTGTGAGACTATCTATAGAATGAAGAGTTCACGTCTATCCATTTATAAAGAAGTCAATTTAAATTTCTGCAGTAGAAAGTTGTTACAGTGTTTAATGTAAGTCGGTAGAAGAGTTTTAATCTGTATATATGTAAAAGAAGAAGATTGTAAATCAATATGATAATGAAGAGCGTGTGTGCACAATAGAGAGAAGTACAAAGCAAGAAGAAAATGAGAAGAAGAAGAACTCTCATAGCGCTATGTAAAAGGTGAAACATCCTTGTAAATTTCCAAGTTTGTAATTGAGACTATAGTTCTTTGTTATGTACCGAAAATATATATAATTCCATAGTTTATAGTCAAATACATGTCTTATTTATGTGGCACATCTTCTCTAAAATTACTTGAGTAAATATTGTTCGTATTTACCATTTAATTAAAAACTTAAGAAATACAAATATTTCACCTTCTTACAAAAGCCAAGCATGTTCACACAAATCTGTCACCTAGTACCATAAAAATTCGTAAATGTCGAAATAAAACCCGCTGGCAGTAAATTCTAGTCGCAAATTAAGTCCTAAAATTAAAAAGTTGGGTTTCCAAAAGCACTCTATCTCAATGCCAAAAGTGAAAAGATAAAAAGAAAAAAAACTTAATACACGGGCAACTCTTCCTCACTCCATCCGTGCTTGCTTTTACCAACGGGATTTCTAACAAAATGTTTATGAAAAGAAAGCTCGTAATACACGGGCAACTCTTTCTTACTCCATGCGTGTTTTTCCCAACAGAATTTCTAACAAAATATGTTTAATTATTTGGATAGATTTAGAATGGGCATAATTCCATAAAACATTATTTGCTTGAATTTGTATGATATTCTTATCGAATCTGATAAAAAAATATAATATATTGAGTACAAAATGATCAAGCTCCCTAAATAGGAGTAAACTTTTTACCCGACCATTTGCACCGATGGGACGATGGTCGGGTAGAAAGTTTACTCCATAAAAATAACTTGAAAGTTGAACAGAATGGTGACATAAACAGTCATGAACTGTGCATCTCTGACAACTAAATTCGGATTAGGCAGTTTCAATCAGCTCAGTTCTTAATGGAATTATATGGCATCATAACTAATCAACAATGCCCACTGCGGACACATTATTTATTTTGATTTTAAAATAAATGTTCACGAACTGTGAATGAATTCCGTTGGTTATTGTTGATAGTCCTCTGAGGGGAGCCTGTCAAATGGGTACCTTTAGATGAGAGATCCAACAGTATCCATTTGACAGGGTCCTCTCCATTTGACAGGCTCCCCTCCTGAAAGAAAGTCTGTCCAGTGTATAAAGTGTTCTATTGTTGATTGCTACTTATCATACATGTACAACCCTTTTGGAATCGATGGCCGGTGGTTAATTCGTTGAGCGAGAGCAGTATAAACGCTTAACCAAAACGTTCCCGACTCGTCGCAATACGGCAGAGCAATTAGTTTGAAATAATAATTTAGACGTTTCAAATCAGGATTTGGGTTATTTAGGTCGTTTTAAAATAGGTCATTTAGTCTAAAACAACTAAATCTGATTTGCAAAATAACCATTTTATGAACAGTTTTAACGAATTTATATCCAAAATTCACCCGAAAAACGGGGCGTTTTAGTTGTCTTTTACCCTATTCGATCCGTTGGCACTGGGCAGCCGGTGGATCACTGCCATCCACGTTTTCTGGACATCTACAAAAATACAGGTAGTGATGTCGGTGGTCGCTATGGCCACGAAGGTTCTAACTTCCAATTACTTTCGCGCCTGATTAATCCAGCACCTAAATTTTAGCTTAGAAAAATCAGCTGTAAAAGGATTGTTGCGAAAACGAAGAGTCAATCCAATGGACCAAAAACCTATAGATTTTGGTGTGAGATAGAAAATGTTATTGACCCTTTTCTTCAAACACGTGTACAGTTGGCCATGGCCGTTTGAAGAAGTGTCTAGACTTTATATGCTTTGTACATTGAATTAAATTCAACCGACGAAAAATATACATGAAAAATGTCCTCGTATTTGTATTTGTCAAATGTGATAAGCTCATCTATGATCCACCGCTCTTTCAATTTCCAACGTGCAGGAGCTAAAAAGCCATATTTATAGCAAGTGATGTTTTACTGTCCGTATCTGGTTAGCCATAAGTTTGAGAACTTATCAGTCTTCTTTCTATTTCTATTTGCTGCCATGGTGACAGTTCCATGTGAACATGGCCGTAAATTGCTTTCTCAACGCGTCGCCCAATCATTTTAGGCCGTGCCCACTGCATGTGCAGCTGGACTACAGGCTAACTGGTCAATAGTAAATACTCGATGGCAGAGACCGGAGACCCGCTCGAAAACGCAAACTCTGACAAATCAACAGATCAGTTCTATATATTGCCAATTTGCAGGGCGAAAAATACACTACACGCTATAGAGCATTAAATGCGATGTTGGTCGCACTGTGCGCCGTTGAAAGAAAGGATCCGACGGCGCACAGTGCGACCGCCGTCGCATTTAATGCTCTATAGCATGAAATATATTTTTCGCCAATTTGCATCCCCTTGCCTTCCAACCAGAGTTGGAATTTGACGGGCATTTGCCCGTTTTTGGTCATTTTTCCCGTCAAATACGGGTTAAAATATTTCAAGACCGTTTTATTGAACGGCCGGAATATTTCATAAACCGGCAATTTGACGGTTTAAGTTTAAACCAAAACGTCATTACGATCTTAACAGGTTGTTGACGGTTTAATTTTCTACCAAAACGTCATTAAGCCCTTAAACAGGTGGCACCGTGGCAAGGCTTGAGCTTGGAATGGTGAAACGGGTGTACCATCCACGTGATTTATGAATAATCAGTTTTTATGGGCATCGGACGGTTTCGAACCATCAGTTAATGGCACTGGGCGGGACTTGGAACTTGGAAGTTTCTACTGGATCAAATTTTGCTTGTCACTTCAGTCTCTCTGTACTCAGATCTCACAAAAGCCCAGGGTCAAGTAAGTCAATTTCTGTTTTCTCTTTTAAAATGTAGTGTCAGATATTGTGTAATTTTACATGGTCATACCTTCATACTGTATAATGTGTAATGACGATATGCAAAAAAATTTATTTCAAGGGCTATGTTATCAGGGTTGGTTCTCGGTTTGGCGAGAAAGTTATCTGTAATAATCGAAGCTGTGATCTTGCGAGGTTTTTGACTACCCAAGGGAAAATGCAGTAATGGGTTGAAGTGATATACTGCGTTTTAGTTGATTTAATAGCTCTGCAGTCATGGCCGGAGACCATTTATTATCAACAAAATTCTCCCCTACAATAGTTATTAAAACTGTGTTGTTCTCGACATTTATGAGTAATCAAGGTGAATGCAGCAATGGGTATGAGCTATATTGCGAGGATTTTTAGCAAAGGGCTGTGTAATTGCTATTAGGTTTGATATATATATTCATGTGCAAGTGTTTCCACTATGGCTGCTACTGATGCTAGGGTTTTATGGGGTCATGGAGTGCCCTATGTGAAATGCAGTAATGGGTTATGGTGATTTTCCAACAGTTGGAAGATTAGGTTCTTGGTTTAAGTATGGGCAGTGTCAGGACAGCAAGTGTAATGCATTCAGAGTTGGTTTCATGAAGGAAATCGTTGAAATCTAAGTTCCCTAGGAGGTTGAGGCCCCTGCTCTACATGGCATTGGGGCCTGCATGGGAATTGAAATTGTGATTACTCGTCGGGGAATGGGAGTCCTTTGGGCAGAGGGTGATGTTTGTTGATGTCTAAATGAAGAGAAAAAATTGAATGCAGAACTTTTAATGAAAGAAAAACTCAAAAGACAACTGAGAGAAACTTAATCTTGTGATCAATGTGGGTTATGATGGAAGCGAACATAAGCATCGTGCTTTAAATAATGTTGATGATGTCTATCAGGCAGAAGATGGTGTTTTTAGAAGCAGAGATTTCTTGCATTGTTGCCGATGTTGTTGCAGATTGACAGCCTGTGATATCCTGATGCGGTGCCCATGATCATGTCTGGTCTCAGAAGGAGTTGCATATTCTGGTATGGCAGAACAATGAGGCTTTATTATATGATCAATTTCATTTGACAGCAGATGTTAGATTTTCAGTAACAGCAGAATGAGGCTGCAATCTCTCCATTCGCTGCAAAAAGCTGTTTATCCAGATTTTGGTAGGATAGCAATGTGGAAAGCTAGTGTATTGTTGTTGGCTTTCCTGTCTCTTATTGATTGTAGGAGCTACAATTGTGGTAGGTTGACTTGTTTCTATTTTACGGGGATATGAACAAGATATTTTCATTCTCCTTTCGATAAAATTGCATAGTTTAGAACATCAAGGCATAGTTGAAATTTGAACATTGCAAGCAATGTCCAAATTTTGACAGCAGAGATCTTTTTTGGTCGTAGGTTGTGTCAATTTATCATGAAGTTTTTAAAGCCTAAGCAAACATTGTAGCCCATAGTAAATGCTTATCGTTAAACAATTGCTTTAGATCATATTTGAACACAATTCTCTA
>LPNX010438488.1:352034-371750 GCA_001517045.1 Pseudotsuga menziesii
TTATCGAATATAAAGTGGTCTAAGAGCAAAGGATATAGTGAGTAAGCAGGAGAGATGAGGAGAGTTGCCTGCCTCTCTGTAACCCTTTCAACTCTTACCTTAACCGTAAGAGGGTTTCAACAGTGGGCAGGGTTTGTCATACTGGTAGCTAGGAAAATTGAGGAGGTGGTTGTGGATGGCCTGAGAGATGAGCCATGTCTCCTTTGGCTCATTGCAAATATCTAGTTTTGGGTGGTGTCGCATTTCTGCATCAAGTATGTCAAGAAAATTTGTAGGCTTCTTTGTGGAGGTGAACGTCAATGTATGGACAAGCAGAAGATGGTTGCAGGTTACAATTGTCAAGGACGAGGGTTTGAGAAATGATAAGACACTGTTTCAGCGACAATCTTTGCTCTGACAAGTTCTTTAACAGTTGGTTTTTTGAGGCTGTCTCGATGCCAACATAGTGTTGTTTTTTTAAACAAGTTTCCTCTTATCGCAACTGGGGCTAACTTGACAAGATTTAGCATTCTAAGGGATCCAACAGCACAATTCAATCTGGTTGCTCTTCTGCTAAGCAACCGTGAGTGGGGTGTATCTATTCTGCCAAGGTCACCTAGGACTTGCACCTGGCCCTAACTATTGTTGTGTGTGCTTGTATACATCCACGAGTGTGAGCATAAGCACCAGCATTGGTAGGACTTGAACCCTTATGGGATCTACATTAGCTACATGCTTTCATCAACCATGCATGCTGCACTTACAATACATTGCTTTTTTATTTTGCTGATTTTGTAATAATCTTGCTAGCAAGTTAGCAACATGGTGTGATCCTATTTGAAGGCCAAATGAACCATTGAAGGCACACAGTTGGACTGAGTTTTCTACTGTTTTCCAATTGCTTAAAACTTTAACCCTCCAAGGGTTTATTCTACAGTACGTCTAAGCAACATTCAGATGGAGCTTTCATATGAATTCGCTCTGGATTAGTGGCTCTAGCCTTTACTCAGCCATGTTTTGTTAAGGGTTTCTTAGGATTGCCAATTTAGCTTTTACCTTTTTGTATAGGTTCATTGTGCTCCATTGCATGCCAACTTGAGATATTGTGAAGGGAAGATTATTGTGTTTTGTTTGAGTCTCTGGTTATCCCTAAGTTGTCTATTAAGGTTTTTTGTTTGTTTGTTTTGTTTAAATTTTTAGTTTTTATTTTTTAATTTTATGGTTCTCCTAGAGACCCCAGCATCATTGCCATTCCAGATCCCATACTAACAGTGAAACAAGGCGACCCGGGGCTCAGGTGGGCGGCATCGTCCAGATTATTTTCTAGCTCCTCTTCTAGACCTCTATCAAGAGTTTCAACTTTCCTCCATTTGGCCTCGGGTGCTAGGGGAATGAGTGCTAGCAGATCCTGATATGTGTTAATTATTTGTACTCTAGATTTACTCTGGGTCCATTTCTCTTGAATCTGTTTTCTGTTATCAGTGCCCAGTTTGTTTTAATTTTGAGCAATGCTTTACCTTATTTTACTTTTTACATCTTGATTTGCTTAGGAGCTATTTTCCTTGCTCCCACTATGTATTGGCGCTATTGTACTCAGTAGTTCTATTGACACTTTTCTTGTTAATTTTTGGATGTAATAAAATGATCTTATCTAATCTTATCTATTTGTAGCAAGTTTTAGGTTTGTAATATGTTATTTTCAGGTTGAGTTTTGGATTGTTATTTGTCTTTTACCCTAGATTTTGTCATGTGGCAACTGCCTATTTATGGCTCAATTGTTTCTAATATGCTTTGTATGATAAATAGGAGCACATTTTAAAAAAATGTGGAATATATATTTTTTACTTGTTGAGGTCTTGTATGTCTGTAATTATTAGGTCAATAGTTTGACTAGAGGTAATGGGGTTCCTTTGCATAAATTTGAGGAACCCAAAATTAGGGATAAAATTTATCTTTGTTTGCATCACAAAAATAAACTATTTTAATGGTACAAATTTATATAATAGAAGATCAACAATTTTGGATAATTGTCTACTTTTCTATTTACAACTCAAATTAAAAATGTTTCTTAGCTCCCAAGGAATAGTGACCTTATAGTCCTCAAGCCATTTCATAAAGATTAGCATTTCGCTCAATTCCTCCCAAGGGTAAAAGCATTGGTCCTCAGTGTTTACACAAGTGATGAAATTCTCTACATTAGCTAATGGAAGTCTTTGCCAAATGTTGATTATTAGAGTTAAAATGTCAAAACACAAGCTTGGTGATGAAGGATTAAAGGACAATAGTTCTTGAATGACAAGAAGGCAACAAACTCATGATGAGAGATAAAGAGAGGCTAAATCTTTGTTTGTCGAGGCTGCATCTAGTTGACTTGGAAGGTGACCATGCTTGTGATATGAGGGAAATGAAGATTTAAAGACTTCCTTGCCTTATTAGCCTTCCTTTGTAAATACTTTCATCTTGATCAAGGTACTTAGCAAGATAAAGAAACAAAACTCCTATGCGAGCTAATAGAGATGATTGGAATTCTCTGGAGATTTGAAATTTATTAAAATTTTGACAAGTCGCTATAATTCACACTGGACTTCTTATTTCCTCCTTTCTTTTTGTTGAATTTTATTTCTTAATTATGCATAACAATCACTTTTTTTGAATAAAATGCTTCCTATCTATAAATATTTATATGGTACATCACTATTTATAATATAAATAAGCTTATAATGCAAGAGTCGTTACCTAACTTAGCCACACATGCTAATTTGGCTCATTGATTACTAAGAATGCATTACTAAATATCAAAATGACACCATTATGTCTGCGCTCTTTGCAAAATAAGTAAAATAAAAATTAATTACCAAAATAACAGGCTCACTACTCAAAGGAATGGTCCATAGAAAAAATCAGGGGGGAAACAAAGTTTGTATGCATAACTAAAAAAACTTGTAGCTTGGTGATCGCCCAGTTACATGCTAGTGGTGGGCCTTAATTGTGGCTATTAAATCCACCATAGCCATCAATCATCGATACATTGGTAGTGGGGTTGTTGTTGCCTTCAATTGTTTTCTCACATTACCTTGAAATTGATACAACAAGGTGGATAGTCATGATGCTTATCTCAGTGGGGCCCTGACAATGGTTATGTTCCTGTTGATTTGTCCTAACCCTTAAAGGAAGAAAGGTTTTCCATTTGTGCCTTCATGTTTTCTTAGTTAAGTTGTCTTCAAGTGGGATTCGACTAGCAGTACACCAAATATTGCTCCAGTGCCTGATTTAGTTGTGCAAGTGGTCATGGTCCGTGGAAATCTTCTTAGAATGGTTTTTGGTTTGTGAGCATAATTGATATAGATAAAAAACAATTAATATTGATATTAATAGCTGTGTTGCCACTCAAACCAACACCTTCAGTGTGCAAAGTCGTCACTAGGCTCAAGCTCAACTGGAACTTGGAAGAGTCACCACTGTCACCTTAGTAATTACTTCCCTCGCTTTTAATGTAGAATAGGTTGATCTAATTAATTGTTTCAGATCTGAATGAAAGATGCAACAATCAAATGGATTGGAGACTTCAGAAAGTAACTTTATATAAACAAATTAACCTCAATTTTCAGATCTGGAAAGTTTATATTAGGCTGCAATGAACTTTTTTACATAAATCTTTTATGGACCAACAATCTTAGTTTGTTACAGTAGAAAATTTAACCCTGGTTTAGATGTAGAAACAAAGTGGGTCTAGGGCTAAGCTTAGTATATATCTGAGCTATAAATAACACTTATAAATCTGGAAATTCCATTCAGATAAATCAATCTGTCCTAGGAGGGATTATCTTTGTTTTAATTTTTAAAGGAAGATTTGACATTCCCCACAGTAAATTTCTAGTGTGTAATTTCCGCTGTTATCTCTTACATGCAATGAATGTGGATCTTTATTATGTGACGATTGGCAACTTGCTAATAGACAACGGAGGTGATTGACAGTGATAAATGTGACCATAATCATGGATATGCTTCCTACCGTCGTCCTGATTGCAGACCTGGCCATCGATTTCCCATGTTGAAAGATAACCAACTGCTGCACACAATTCATAGTTTGTTTTTAAAGCTTATAGAAGGTTGTGCTTAGATCTAGCAAAGTGGGATCAAGTTTTGTACCTTAGACTTGGTTAGTTGTGGAAGATGCGACCAGAGTTAGAATTTGACGGGCATTTACCCGTTTTTTGTCATTTTTCTCGTCAAATACAATCCCAAATTAGAGTTAGTATTGAAATATTGAGTTATTTTAATGAATTTTACAGAGCTCCTACAAACAAAAGTTCAAGATTGATTCATGATCCCAAGTGCACTTCTAGGTTTCCTTATGGGTATTTTGATGATGCATCAAAAGATATTCTTTGTGGTTAGGGCATGGTATTCAAGATGGATTCATACCATTATTTTCTATTGAGGATGAGTTATGGGTATGGGAACAATAGTTGAGCCAAACTAATAACTCTATAGGGCCTTCAAAATTTTTCTATTCTCATAAGCATTCTGGAAATCCATGTGTTTGGGGATCCAAAAGTGATATTGCACTGGGCCAATGGTATTTCTACACTACAGGTATCCTTATTAGATCATTGGTTCGGCAGGACAATGCAACTTATGGACAAGTTCATCTCTTTTTTTATCAAGCATGTATTTCAGGAGCTTAGTGTTTTGGTGGATGAACTTTGGTGGATGAACTTTCAAAGAAAGTTGTGGGTGATATTGAAGGTCCTCTTTAACCTTGATCCCTCGAATGAATTTTATGATGATGATGTTATTATCGTAGCTTATCTATACCTGCCAATGCACTAAAACGTTAATACTGACAGGAACATATTTAAGTAAAACGTTATTACTGACAAGTACATATTTAAGTAAAACGTTATTACTGACAGGTACATATTTAAGTAAAACGTTTAGTGAAGGGTGATGTGAAACCTAAAAATGTAAAAAAAAATTTGTTTGACAGGTAATATTCTAATGAAATTCCAACACTGCTTCCAACTCCTCAACAAACAGAGTCTTCGGTTTTCACTACTTTTTGTTTTTACTTCGACCTCGCTAAGGTATTCCCCGAATCCTTTGGTTCTATGATGCAGCTACTACGATTTAATTGATATGTGTAGACGAATAAACTAGTCTTGTGGATTAATTGGCTTGTTTCTTTGCAGATTAATGGCGCAGATCCACAGCATTGCGTTGATCCCATTGCTAGGATTCCTATGGATTTCTGCTCGAGCTTATGGATACGGTGACTGGCAATCCGCCCATGCCACATTCTATGATGGCGGTGATGCTTATAATATCTTTTAATTAATAATATCTTTAAATATCAAATTAATATTATTAATTAAAAG
The DNA here is from genome assembly GCA_001517045.1 of Pseudotsuga menziesii. NCBI lineage: Eukaryota > Viridiplantae > Streptophyta > Pinopsida > Pinales > Pinaceae > Pseudotsuga > Pseudotsuga menziesii. The sequence continues at coordinate 357,392 of LPNX010438488.1, forward strand.
ATATTATAATTTAATGTAAATAAAAAAATAAAAAATATTTATATTAAAAATGATTAATCAAAGAAACAATGTCTTTGGACATTTTTCTCCACATATGAAGGATATTAGCTCGAATTCTTTGATGAACAGTAAAGGATATTATCTCCAATTTTTTGATAGCAAAAGACTTTTTAGAAACTTCAATGAAATTTTGGATTTTTTTTTTTTTTAAATGTCTTCTAGGAACCTAACAACTTTATATAAAATTGATTATATATATGGCAAGTTCAAAAAACTTAAAACTATTTAATCTGAACACACTATTACCTCAAGATAAACACATGTAAAGTTGCCTTACACTCAGCCCAATTCACCATTCACCATAGTTTTTGAATCACATAAAAGCTATAAAGCCAAAATACCCAAAAGCACCAATAACTCTCAGCTGTTTTATTCATACCTACAACTTGTTCTATATATATCCTTATATCCTACTAAGAATTACGCCTCACCCAATATCCAACTACAACAACCGCAAGAACAGGTCAATTCAAACACCCAAAATTAACAACACATTAAAAAAAAAATCCGAGTGCACATTATTCAAAACGAGAAACTTCAAAGAAATACAGTCAATAAACAAAATTCATCAGGTTCAATTTTGTAATACTATTTTAAGCTTAATAAACTTTGCTTCAGTTCATACTTTAAAGTTAAAAATTTAGTGATTTGGATTTCTAATAAATTGTTTAATTATCGGGATAGATTTGGAATGGACATAATTCCCTAAAACATTATTAGGTTCCCTAAAACATTATTAGCTTGAATTTGTATCAAATTCTGATCGAATCTATGATTAAAAAAAATAGAATATATTGACTACAAATTACCAAAGTCCTTGTAAAATAACTTAAAAGTTGGACGTATAAACCAACCTGAACTCTGAATGGTGGAATTTGACGAGCATATGACCGTCACAAGGCATTTTACCTGTCAAATACTCTTAAAGTATTTAAGAAACTGTCTCAAAGAATGGACAAACAATTCACTGAAACTTACTTTTGGTCAATTATTTTTTATAATTTTTATTAATAAATTTGTTAATATAGGTATAAGTTTGGATAAATCTAAGTGGCATGGACAAGTGTTTGGTGTTATATATATATATGTAATAATGGAGATTTAACTTCTACATGATTGAAACTTTCTCATTTTATCTAAGCTTTTTTATTTGATTCAAAAGCCTCCTCATTTGATTGAAGACTAGGTGGATGAGTATATCTTTTATGGTAATGGTTTTGCTTTCATTCCATTTATTATTTCTTTGTTATATTAACCTAGCATTATGTGCATTAGTGGTGCGCTTCCCTCTTCAATCCCTTTTCTTTTTCTGGCGTGGCCTTTTTTCTCTTCCTTCAAAAGATAAGTCACTTTTCAAGTCCAAAAGTGCAATTCTTAGAGAGAGGTGGGTACCATTTCAGGAGGAAAAGTCTGTTTTAAACATTGTTAATGGAGGAATTAACCTAGCCACTGGCGAAGCATAAAAAAATTAGAGGAATTTCAAACAGGCTTGTTTTTTTTATAAACACATTGAGAATGAAATTGAACCCCATGGTTGCCAATTTGAATGGAAATTTTTTATCAAATGGTTGTCTCTATTTTTACTACCAAGATATCCAATGTAATAAGCACATGCTCATTATCAAGATATCAAGCGTAATACACACATGTTCATTATGATGATTGATTAAACCTTGTGGCAAAAAAATAGTGAAGAAAAAGAAAAGAAATTTATTTTATCAAATTCTTGTGAGAGTGCATCGTGGATAATACATAGACAACTCCACTTCCATGAAAGAGTTGGTGCAACTTGGGATTTCCATATGTGCAAGTCCACATGCAATAATAGTTGAAGAATCCAAAACAAGCCACATGTGAAAAACATCTTATTGAACTCCTTTTGATAGTTTGTTTTCTAAATGAATCACCTTTAGAAAGAATATATTATATTTATCTGGCCTTTCAACTCAATTTGTATAGCTGAAGTATTCCTTTGGAATAAAATGTCACAATTTAAATTACATCATTGAGGCAACATGATAACTTCAAAAAATTTGGTACATTGCATTCAATGTGGCCTGCATTCATCCAATTCATCGCTTAATTTGCCAGTTTCAACCCACTCATCGCTTAATGGAATGATATTGCATCATAACTAATAAATAATGCTCACTGCCGACACATATTTACGCCGGTAGGCGTTTTTCTCCCAAGCCAGTTTTGAAAAAAACTGTACTTTTTTCGTCGTTCATCCATCCAATAGAAATCAAACATGTGTACACTTGTGTAACACCTGTAAAGACACCAAGTTCAGACACCAAGTTCAGCCTTGCTGATGTCCTTTCTTGTGTGTTTAGGAGATACTTTGGTCGTCAAATTTTATTTTTGCAAATTATGTTTTTATCTCCAGTCAACTTCCTGTTTTGAATACATCATATTTTTTAATATATCAAATTAATTAAAAGTTTTATTTTATATTTTATTAAAAAAATTGAAATAATCAAATTTCTATTTTGAATACATAGTTTAAGTTTAAGGATAATTTAACAACTTTGTATTTATTCAATCCACAAGTTTTACTCATATGAAATCTCAAGTTTTATGTATAATTTGATTTTAGCTTCAGCTTTTTCACTCATTTCACTCTCCAACAACAGCCTTTCCCCGTGTTATTGCAGCTCTGCAGCTTTTTGAGGGAATTGGTAGTTTATTTTGTTTTTAAAATAAATGGTCCGTATTATTACACCTTTTTTTTTAAGGGAATTGCTAGTTTATTTTGTTTTTAAAATAAATGGTCACGCACTGTGGATGAATTCCGTTGCCTTCATTGTCATGGTTGGTCGTTGTTGAGTGCTACTTATCATAAATGTACGACACTCACTTTTGGAATCGATGGTCATCCGGATCGCAAAGAGCTCGTTACTGCATTTGTCAATATTGCACAAGCGTTGATTGGATTATCCTGCGTCCTTTCATGCCTTCTACCAAAACGAAAAACCAGTAGTTAATCTGTTGACAGCGGGTGGATCGCCGCCTTCCACGTTTTCTGGACAGCGTTAAACATAGATACAACTAGGTCCTGGCATCTGCATCTGTTCATTAAGTGGCTATGAAAATTTACCCTACAAGCATAGGTAATTCATTGCCCATTCTGCCGAAAAACAGCGGCAGCGGCAATTAACTTTCCCAGCACAACTTTTGTGTTTTTCCTTTTAACTTTTGCGGAATAGTCTTGCGTTACGGTGCAGCACAATCTTTGTGTTTTCCTTTTTAACTTTTGGGGAATAGTCTTGCCACCAAAATATTTTGCAACGAAATTACAACTTTATATTTCTTAATATTTCTTAATCTATAGACTTGGAATATGAAAAACATTTTTCATATTCCAGCACCTAAATTTTAGCTTAGAAAAATCAGCTGTTAAATGATTGTTGCGAAAACGAAGATTCAATCCAATGGACCAAAAACCTACAGATTTTGGTGTGAGATAGAAAATGTTATTGACCCTTTCTTCAAACACGTGTACAACTGGCCATGGCCGTTTGAAGAAGTGTCTAGACTCTATATGCTTTGTACATTGAATTAAACTCAAGCGAGGAAAAATATAGATGAAAAATGTCTTGTCAAATGTGATAAACTCATCTATGATCAACCGCTCTTTCAATTTGCAACGTGCAACAGATAAGAAGCCATATTTATAGCAAGTGATGTTTTACTGTTCTTATCTGGTTCGCCATAAGTTTGACAGCTTATCAGTCTTCTTTCTATTCCTATTTACTGCCATTGACAGTTCCTAAGTTTGACAGCTTATTAGTCTTCTTTCTATTCCTATTTACTGCCATGGTGACAGTTCTATGTAGACAATCCTTATTTACTGAACAGACTTTCGCTTGGAAGGGAAACCTCTCAAATGGATCATAAATTGCTTTCTCAAGGCGTCGCCCAATCATTTTAGGCCGTGCCCACTGCATGTGCAGCTTGACTACAGGATAACTGGTCAATAGTAAATACCCGATGGCAGAGACCGGAGACCCGCTCGAAAACGCAAACTCTGACAAATCAACAGATCAGTTCTATATATTGCCAATTCGCCCCGCTCGCCTTCCCACTCCTCAACAGACAGGGTCTTCGGTTTTCACTACTTTTTGTTTTTCCTTCGACCTCGCTAAGGTATTCCCCGAATCCTTTGGTTCTATGATGCAGCTACTACGATTTAATTGATGTGTAGACGAATAAACTAGTCTTGTGGATTAATTGGCTTGTTTCTTTGCAGATTAATGGCGCAGATCCACAGCATTGCGTTGATCCCATTGCTAGCTGGATTCCTATGGATGTCTGCTCGAGCTTATGGATACAGTGGCTGGCAATCCGCCCATGCCACGTTCTATGGTGGCGGTGATGCTTCCGGAACTATGAGTAAGTTACCGTTTTTGTTGCAACTCATCGCACTATAGTTGTCATGTAGTTCAGTGGTATAGGAGCCTATCGGCCATGGTAGGTCCTGGCATCTGTTCATTAAGCGGCTATGAAAATTTACCCTACCGGCCCAGGTAAATCTTGGCTCTGTTAGATCCAGGGTTGATGCGGCTTATTTGTCGAGCAGTGTACCTGCCCAATTACATACAGGGTTCTGTTGTTTAAATGGCTAAGAATTCCGATAGCCTTAGGCTGTAAGTGTGGATTCAGAGGATTTTTAGTAGTATCAATCCACACAGCTAGGAACGAAGTTGCCATTCATAAATCATAATTTTATTATGTTTTAAATACAAATTGTTTTTCTGTTTTGTAATATATGTTTTGATTACAGATCATTTTTAACTAGGGTAATGGCTTTTTCCAGGAGGGGCGTGTGGCTATGGTAATCTTTACAGCCAAGGCTATGGAACAGACACTGCTGCTCTTAGCACTGCGCTTTTCAACAGCGGATTAAGCTGCGGAGCCTGCTACGAAATGAAATGTAATGACGATCTCCAATGGTGTTTGCCAGGGACTGTCACCATCACAGCCACCAACTTCTGCCCGCCAAACTACGCTCTCCCAAACAACAACGGTGGGTGGTGCAACCCACCGCTGCAGCACTTCGACATGGCGGAGCCTGCTTATCTGAAGATCGCCAAGTACAGAAGTGGGATTGTCCCCATCCTCTACAGAATGTAATTCATTGCCCCATTATCATTTGTATAAGCTAATTGAATTCAAATTGGTATATCTGCGCCCTTATATTAAGAGGCTATGAATGCAATGCAGGGTCCCCTGCTTGAAAAGGGGAGGAATCCGGTTTACAATCAACGGCCATTCATACTTCAATTTAGTGCTCATCACCAACGTGGGAGGGGCTGGGAACGTCCATGGCGTTTGGATAAAAGGATCAAGGACTGGTTGGCAGGCAATGTCTCGCAACTGGGGACAGAATTGGCAAAGCAACTCGTACCTCAATGGGCAGAGCCTTTCCTTCAAGGTCACCACCAGCGATGGTAGCACAACTATTTCGTATAATGTTGCTCCTTCTAACTGGCAGTTCGGCCAGACCTTCCAAGGAAGGCAATTCTAACAGTGAGATAATCAGAATGGCGGGAGGCAGATGCTTTCTTTCTGTCTGTCTCGCTTAAAAAGCTGGTAATGAATATTCCGGCATAGAGCCATAGATTTGGTGCGCTGATGTTGCTCTAGTAGTAATGGCACCTACTCCTCCACGCTGTAGCATTTAGCTTATCGAATCGACAGTTATTTCAAGTTTATACTCTAATAAATATAGCATTGATAAAGATTACGGTCTTGTCACTGTATTCATGAATCATCGCCATATGACTCCAAGATCCAATGGTACTGAACAATCAGTACCTATGAATAAATGTATCACAGTAAATTGTGCAAAAGCGACAGCGGGTTTTGAGATTAAAATACATGCATTGTTACTCACTCAGGGAAGCATTGAAAATTTCCCCTTGACTACTCGTATTAATGACTGAGTGACTTAGGAGTTATGGAAAGTTTAATTATGATATATTTTGAAGTACAGTGTTATTGGCTGATGCTACCAATTGTATTCATACCCACTGATCCTATGATTACATAATTCAAAATATAACTTATAAAACAAATATTTTATATAACATAAGTGGATCTAATGATAATAAACATTGATAATTTATTATTATTATAATTTTTTAATAATTTTAAAAACAAATAATTATAATACTTTAAATATCAAATTAATATTATTAATTAAAATATATTATAATTTAATGTAAATAAAAAAATAAAAAATATTTATATTAAAACGAGAAACTTCAAAGAAATTCAGTCAATAAACAAAATTCATCAGGTTCAATTTTGAAATACTATTTTAAGCTTCAGTTCATACTTTAAAAGTTAAAAATTTAATGATTTGGATTTCTAATAAATTGTTTAATTATCGGGATAGATTTGGAATGGACATAATTCCCTAAAACATTATTAGCTTGTATCAAATTCTGATCGAATCTATGATTAATAAAAATAGAATATATTGACTACAAATTACCAAAGTCCTTGTAAATTAACTTAAAGTTGGACGTGTAAACCAACCTGAACTCTGAATGGTGGAATTTGACGAGCATATGACCATCACAAGGCATTTTACCTGTCAAATACTCTTAAAGTATTTAAGAAACTGTGTCAAAGAAAGGACAAACAATTCACTGAAACTTACTTTTGGTCAATTATTTTTTAAACTGTAAATAATTTTTATTAATAAACTTGTTAATATAGGTATAAGTTTGGATAAATCTAAGTGGCATGGACAAGTGTTTGCTGTTATATATCTAATAATAGAGATTTAACTTCTACATGATTGGAACTTTCTTATTTTATCTAAGTTTTTTTATTTGATTCAAAAGCCTTCTCATTTGATTGAAGATTAGGTGGGTGAGTATATCTTTAATTGTAATGGCTTTGCTTTCATTCCATTTATTATTTTTTTGTTATATTAACCTAGCATTATGTGCATTAGTGGTGCCATTCCCTCTTCAATCTTTTTTCTTTTTTTCTGGTCAGGCCTTTTTTCTCTTCCTTCAAAAGATAAGTCACTTTTCAAGTCCAAAAGTGCAATTCTTAAAGAGAGGTGGATACCATTTCAGAGGAAAAGTCCATTTTAAACATTGTTAATGGAGGAATTAACCTAGCCACCCGCGAAGCATAAAAAATTAGAGGAATTTCAAACAGGCTTGTTTTTTTTATAAACACATTGAGAATGAAATTGAACCCCATGGTTGTCAATTTGAATGGAAATTTTTTATCAAATGGTTGTCTCTATTTTTACTCCCAAAATATCCAATGTAATAAGCACATGCTCATTATCAAGATATCAAGCGTAATACACACATGTTCATTATGATGATTGATTAAACCTTGTGCAAAAAAATAGTGAAGAAAAAGAAAAGAAATTTATTTTATCAAATTCTTGTGAGAGTGCATCGTGGATAATACACAGACAACTCCACTTCCATGAAAGAGTTGGTGCAGCTTGGGATTTCCATATGTGCAAGTCCACATGCAATAATAGTTGAAGAATCCAAAACAAACCACACATGTGAAAAACATCTTATTGAACTCCTTTTGATAGTTTGTTTTTTAAATGAATCACCTTTAGAAAGGGTATATTATATTTATCTGGCCTTTCAACTCAATTTTTATAGCTGAAGTATTCCTTTGGAATAAAATGTCACAATTTAAATTACATCATTGAGGCAACATGATAACTTTGAAAAAATTGGTACATTGCATTCAATGTGGCCTGACATTAGCCTTTGGAAAGGATTCTAGGTTGCACAACTTGTTTCCTAAGTTTATCATATTTTGCTTTTAAGTTGTCTCTCTCATTGTGAGTAGGTTCTTTTGTTTCACCACGCAAATAAAGTGATTTTCAAAATACATGATTAAAGAAAAATATGGGTAAATAAATCTTTTGTTATCATTTAATTAGAAATTATATTCTTAAAAAAACATATCCTTTAATTCAAAATTAAATTTTTAATAAAAACATTATTAAAATAAAACTTCATGGTTGGAATGTAGGATTTTCACCAAAAACGTACGTTGTGACTGCCAGATAAAAGTTCAAATCTTTATTAAAAAACAAAAAAAAAAAGAGATGAAATGAAATTCCAACACTAAATGTGATAACGAAATTCACCAGTTTCAACCAATTCATCGCTTAATTTGCCAGTTTCAACCCACTCATCGCTTAATGGAATGATATTGCATCATAACTAATAAATAATGCGTTGATTGGATTATCCTGCGTCCTTTCATGCCTTCTACCAAAACGAAAAACCAGTAGTTAATCTGTTGACAGCGGGTGGATCCCCGCCTTCCACGTTTTCTGGACAGCGTTAAACATAGATACAAGTAGGTCCTGGCATCTGCATCTGTTCATTAAGTGGCTATGAAAATTTACCCTACAAGCATAGGTAATTCATTTCCCAGCACAACTTTTGTGTTTTTCCTTTTAACTTTTGCGGAATAGTCTTGCGTTACGGTGCAGCACAATCTTTGTGTTTTCCTTTTTAACTTTTGGGGAATAGTCTTGCCACCAAAATATTTTGCAACGAAATTACAACTTTATATTTCTTAATCTATAGACTTAGAATATGAAAAACATTTTTCATTGAGGTGATCTCCGATAAATTGGGACACAATTATTGCAACTCATTCACAATATTATTTAACACAATATTAAATAAGATTTGTGAACACTCCCAAATAATAGTGAATGTAAACAACATTCATTCTGAGCAACAACAATCAGACAACAATAAAATATGCAACTAAATCAAATTTACATTAAACCATAAACTTATGGTTATACATTTTTTGTGAAGGCATAACAAAATTTACAGCCGTAAATACAAACTTGGAATTTACAGAGCTTTAGCTCTCGACACTTTTACAAAACACAGAAGTTTGAGATTCAAACTCTTCACAGAGTTTTTCTTCTTCTTTCTTCTTCCCACTTCTCTTCTCTGTGTCTCTATCCTATTTGTGTATATTACAGATTTACAATCTTCTTCATATAATAAACTTCTATGGATTAAAATTGCTTCTCTTTGAAGCTAGCGACTTACTGTAATAACTATCTACCTAAAAACTTAGATGGAACAATTAAATTCAACTAACTTATATATAAGAGAGACGTGATCTCTTCATCCTGTCAGACTGACTGACAAAAACTGATGTACTATTTAACTCAACTAGTAATTAATATTTAGAACACTAATTAAATTCGACGACCTTATTTTAAGAAGCTATGAATGCAACGTAGGGTTCCCTGCTTGAAAAGGGGAGGAATCCTGTTTACAATCAACGACCATTCATACTTCAACTCAACTTAGTGCTGGATAAAAGGGCCAAGGACAGGTTGGCAGGAAATGTCGCCCAACTGGCAGGACAGAATTGACAAAGCAACTTGTACCTCAATGGGCAGAGCCTTTAATTCAAGGTCAGTCCTTCCAAGGAAGGAAATTCTAACAGTGAGATAATCAGAAAACTCGGTGGCAGGTGCTTTCTTTCTTTCTTTCTTGTCTCGCTGAACAAGTTGGTAATGAATATTTCGGCATAGGTCCATAGATTTTGTATGCGAGGTTTCTCTACTAGTAATGGCACATGCTTCTCCACGCTGTAGCATTTGGCATATCGAATCGACAGGTTATATCATGTTTATGCTCTAGTAAATATAGCATCGATAAAGATTACGGTCTGGTCACTGTATTAATAGCTATATAGCTTCAAGATCCAATGGTACCGAACAATCAATACCCACATGAATAAATGTATTACAGTAAATTGTGCAAAAGAAACAACGGGGTTTGATATTTAAATCCATGTGTTTATACTCACTAATAGAAGTCATTGAAATTTGCCCCTTTACTACTCATATTAATGAGTGAGATATGAAAACCTTAATTATGATATTAATGAGTGATAAATGGAAACCTTAATTATGATATATTTTGATGTACAGCTATATTGGCTGATGATATACCTCATACTTGTTAAAGAAAGCAAAGAAGCAAAAAAGATGGTGGAACACCAGTGGGCATATTGATTCCATTGGTAATGGAATACCTTCTCACTATTAACCACATGTATACATAGGACTACATAACATCAATACCATAGATAAATATCACGGGTCAGAGAATACTATGAGTCATAAATTCTACTTAATGTGACCAATTCAACTACTCAACTAACCAACTAATTAATGCACTATTGATAGTGGTCCTTTGAGATTACAATTGTTAACACACCCCCTTAATCCTAACTAGGACAATACTTTAAGCACTATCAATGCAAAGAGATGCATGTTGGTCTATGTGTCAGCTAGACTTAATTTTATTCAAAATACTTGAGCGTTACTTTCTTCCTTGAAGTGTACTTGGACTTCTTTTTCTTTGTCTTGTCGATCTTGTTGCTAAGTAGTTGTTCTTCTTCATCTTCTGGAAGATAGTGCATCTTTTCTTCTTCTGTTTCAACATGATTTTTCGGGTTGTCATCTTTACCTGCACACCGAAAATTTTTGTCAGAAAAAATATGAATATATTTCAACTCTTCTCGGAGAGCATTCACATGTTTGTGTTCCTCATCAATGACAGTTACTTCATCAATCTTATCTTCTTCATTTGCTTGTACCCACTGTGCATCCTTGATTGCTTCATAAAAAGTTGTGGGCTAACAGGAAAACAAAACACACTGTAGATGCTCATCAATAGCAGGAGTTTGCTCATATATCTCCTTCAAACTTCTAGTTTAATGGTTTTGGGGTTGACTGTCTGCTGGTGTTTCTTCTATGCTGCGATCATCTAGTTATAGCTTCTATGTTGCTATCAATTGTTTCTTGCTCAAAGAGACTATTACTCATTTACAAGTTTTATTTCATTGTCATCAAGAAACATAATTGGAACAAAAATATTTGTTGGGCTTACATGATCACTGGTTGCCTCATAAACAAAGTCTTCTTGACTGTCTTCCACTTCACTGTGGGATTCTTGGTGCTTTTCTTGACTTGCAAAGTCATCTTCTTCTACAGTCGGTTCCTCACTAAACACTTCTTTCAGTATATCCCATCCTCTTTTTGGAGAACCAGCTTCTACAATATAATGAAATAGTCTTGTATCAGACATAAGGCAACAACTTTCATTCTTTCTTTTTGGAACTTAGCCAAAGCTCTGAATGAATTTGGATCTCTAGGATCTTATTCAACTATGAAATGCCACAAATCTTGTAATTTTAACAAATTACTTACTTTGACTGCCCATACATCATACTCATCTCCATGAAAGGTCTGCCATAAGCCTTCTAGTGTTAATGGATTTCTTATGTCTTCAATTTCTTGTGGTAGTGCTTCTGGGAGCTCAATCTTCAAGAATTGGTCTTCTTTGAACTTAAAAAATCTTGTTGTCTCTATCGCAACCTCCAATAAGATTGGATCTACCTGTGTGTGTGCTTTCCACTTTGTGCAAAGGCTTACCTAGAAAACAAGAAAAATGGATCAGGCCATAAGCTCTGATACCATGTTAAAGAAAGCAAAGAAGCAGAAAAGATGGTGGAACACCTGTGGGCATATTGATTCCATGGGAAATGGAATACCTTCTCATTATTAACCAAATGTATATATAGGACTACATAACAACAATACCATAGGTAAATACCATGGGTAAGAGAATATTATGGGTTACAATCAACTTAACTACTCAACTAACTAACTAATTAATGCACTATTGATAATGGTCCGTTGAGATTAGAATTCTTAATAATACCCAGTGATGCTATCCATTGTTATAATATAAACTTTAAAAAATTTACATTTTTAAATAGTGGATATGATCATTTATATTATGGTGTATTATAAACCTTGAAAATTATACATTTTTAAATAGTGGATAGGATCATTTGTATTATGTTGTATTAAAATGGTGATATGTACATGAAAGCATGATCAGACTATAACAAGCAAACGTTATTGAGTTTGCTGCTCAATAATTTATAACATCCATTATATTATATAACAGTTTATGGAACTTTGTAATGGGTATTTTTAACTTTTTGAAATATGGGTTATAATCATTTATATTATCGGGGTAATATTAACATCACTAATTAAGAGTTTTTGAAGTTACATTATGTCTGAGTTTAGAAGTATTTCAAAGTGTATTTAGAGTTATATTTTTAGAAGTATTTCAAAGTGTATTTAGAGTTATATTTGGTCGGAGTTTAGAAGTATTTTAAAGCTTTTTTGGAGTTATATTATGTCTGAGTGAGTTTAGAAGTATTTTTAAGAGTTTTCGGAGTTATATGATGTTGGAGTTTAGAAGTATTTTGAAGTTTTAAGATCTTACTTCATTTATCATTACGTAATGGGTAGTTAGGTTATTGGTTTAAAACTCTATTCATAAATATTAGTTTAAAAAAATAAAATTAAATAATTATAATATTTTAAATATTATTAATATGAAAAAATATAATTTAATATGAATATAAATCTTTAAAAAAAACTTTTCTCACTAATTTAATAATATTTTTGTTTCTCTATAAGAGATGCCATTTAATCCAAGCCAATCCCTCCACATGGAAAGACATCGTTGTAAATTATCATAAAATGCATGCTTCATATGTTTTTCTTCAAAGCCAAAGATTATAAGATAGATACACACTTGCCAATTCTTAAATTATGTGAAATAAAGATGAATACCAAATTGACTATTATTATATTTCTCTTACAAAAATTGTATCTAAGACATGGGGTCATCATAATTATGAGAGTGTTCTTTTGTTTCCATCAAATATGTATTTAAAGTGAATGTTTCAATCCAATTGAATGTTGTCCATCATCATTGAGAATGATCACGACAATCCAATCTAAAGGGTTAATATTCGTAGGAAAACGATATCATGATGAAAAACCTAATCTAAAAGTCGACATTAATGATTTTAATTTTGAAAATATGGAAATGGACCACTCCAAAGTAATGCTAACCAATTATGACATGTTAGTTCCAATGGAAACCTAGAAAAATAAAAATCCAATTACTAAAAATAAATATTAGAGGCACTTACACAACTTTTTAGAACTTGGTGTAAAAAGATGAGATGTACGTAATTGAGTTACCTTTCATAAGATATAACTTTTATTTATGGAAAACTATTTTAATTGCAAGAAAATGGTGTTCTCTTAGGATTTGTATGTTACTTTTTTTTCTAAAACATAATGCATATGTTCGTGTTAAGCCTTGAGTTTCGTATGTAGACAATTATTTTTTTAGAAAAAAATTGCAATGTTGCAGATAATAGGCGGTTCTTGTGCGACACTATTTTTTCATAATTTTTAATGTTAATTTTATATTTTTTTTAAATTAAAAATTTCAGTGAATCTATGGAATGAGAAGGTGGAGCATTAGGCACTGCTATGAGGGTCTTTTAAAAGAATATGTACTTGTGCGATTTCTTTTTCATTTTCAAAATAGGAGAACCAATCAAAAGTTACAAATAAAATAAGAGACCTACCTTTTTTAGAAATTTGACATATCACCAATTAAAAAATATAAAATGATATTGTTTTCCTGTGTGTCTGTGCGCGCACGCACACACACACACACAAAGAGCTTTATAAGTGTGTACAATTTCATTAGAAACAAACACATTGAGCATATGCATATTCAATGTTTAAAAAAAGGGAAATGAAAATATGGATATGTTTTCTTATTTGCGGCATAAACCTATAGGTTTGATAATTCGAACCTAAAACCAAAGTGAACAAATCATCCACCACGTAGATGTAAAAAGTAAAGCCCGTGATATTTTTAATTAAAAATGTGCATACGTTATTAACACTTGCATTTAATTATTCCAAAAATAGCATGCACATGTTATTAAAATAAAAATGTGCACACATTCCTCTTTCTCTACATCTCTCCATACATATGTCTCACACCCTACAAATCTCCCTCCCTCTCATCATTTCCCAATATATCCCTTCTACATCACCCTATTTATCTCTCACACCCTTCCCCTCTCTTTCCCTCCCACCATTTCCAAGTGTATCCCTCACACAATATCCTCATCCATCCCTTGCACCATACACATTATGTCTCTCCCTCTCCCAATATATCCCTCCCATGTTACCTTCCCTCTCTCCCTTCCCACATCTCTATCTCTCTAATCCCCCCCTTTCTATTCCTTTGTCCATAACACCCCACCTCTCTAACCCCCCCTCTCTCTCTAACCCACTTATCTCTCCCATTTGTCCTTAACCACCCTACTATCTCTCCCTCTCTCTCTAACC
>LPNX010438492.1:0-31417 GCA_001517045.1 Pseudotsuga menziesii
CTTATTTAATATTTGGCAAATAGTTATAACTGAATATTTGTTAAAAAAATGTTTTAGATATTCTCAGATAGTAAATGCATCAGATGATGACTGCTTCATACAAAACTTAAAAGAATACACTGGTTGAATCTGTACTGATTAGTCTAGTCATAACTGGTTTATCCTCAAGAAAAATAAGTTTAAATATGCCTACATATTTGATGTTTGGAAAAGATTTAATATAAATTTTCAAGGATGTACTCTGCGTCTTGTAATGTGGCTTGAGCTAATATGTCATGTTTCCAAAGATGGGGATACCATATGTAGTATGTCTCCATGCTCATTAAAAAAAGTCATCAAAGTAGGTCTTGCATGTGTTGCCTCTTACCATGTGGATTAATGTCATCCTATGTACAAAAATTACCTTCTGTCGCTTAATCGACGCTTGTACGTGTCGCTTCACCGACGCTCCATTCCCCTATCCGTCGCTTAATCGATGTTTCCTAATGTCGCTTTTCCGACAGGTATGGTTTCTCTCCGTCGCTTAATCGACGTTGCCCAATGTCGCTTTTCCGACAGTTATAGTCCATATCCGTCACATACCAGATGGAATATCCCGTCGCTTATACGACAGCCCCAGTTGACATCCGTCGCTTATCCGACGCATCTGCTGTCGCTTAATCGACGGCCTGATGAGTTTTTCATCAAAAAGTATCAGTACTGTCGAAGAAATTCTGTCGCTTAACCGACACTGGAAATTTAAGCGACGGTTACCTATGTGTCGCTTAAGCGACGGTTACCTAGGTGTCGCTTAAGCGACGGTTACCTAGGTGTCGGATCACCGACGAAAAGTTTTCGACGGTTAAAAAAAAATCAAAGTGTCGTTCATGCGACAGAGCAGTGTCGAAAATATGACATGATAGCCATCGGATTTTTGGTCAAAATGTAGTAGTGAAAGATCCCCATCACGGTCAATTTGTTATCACAAATCACCAGCTTGCCTAAGGTAGGGTTCGATATGTCCCAATACTTTAGAGGGAAGGACAACGAAAAAAAATTGGTGGCGAGGCTAAAGAAGAAGTATGATGTGATACACAACAAGAGAGCATATGTCATTAACACCATTAATGACCAGGGAGTTTGAATCGCAGCAAAGTTGTTGGCCAAGAAAATTGTGTGAAAGAACAGGCCAAACCAGTGCACATCAGGATTTATCACATGAGCGGAGCAATGCACAGTGGCAGTTCAGATGAATTGGGATTTATTTTTTCTAAACCAATTGATGGAATACATCATATTGGCGCAAGAGGGGAAAAGACCATTTACCTACTCCTTACTGCTGATAATTATTACACTTGTGGGTTGGATGGAACCAAATTAATATCAAGGAATGGATATTGAAGCCGTAAATATCTGTAGAGGAGCGTGGTATAAGAATATATGGGTCCTCAACAACAATGGGCGACAAACTGACAAGAAAATCCAGTTATACTTGTACTTGAATGCACTCCGGGATGTGGAAAGAAAAATATCGTGCCTCACAACTAAGGTCGCGACAAAGTATAGGAGGCTTGTGTGATTAGAAATAGGCTCGCATGCTATCCACATTCAGGAACGGAATAAATGGAGCATCAGTGGTTGAAAACACAATAAAAATTCACCGACGGAGATCTAGACGCCATCATCGACAAATGGCCACTAGAGTGGAAAGTTCCAGTCAGCATAGAAGATCTATCAGACATGGAAACTGGACCACCACCAAATATTCCAATCGAGCAGAATGAGCCAAAGGAATATGAAGAGGTCTCACAGGAGGAATCATCAGCAACTCTGTTAGATTCATAGCTGGAGAAGTAACAAGAAGAGGTGCAATCAAAGCATCAGTTTGAACTAGGTGAAGGGAGTAGTACCATGAAGCTCTCAAACAAACAAGTAAGCAAGATATTGGCTGCAATTACTATGATGACCAACAAAATCCAAGAAAAATTAATGCAACATGCCATGGGGTATTTCCACCAAGTGAAGGGGTTGCTACAATCACTATCAAAAGCAATACTGGAAACAAGGGTACCGAAAACAAATGTGTTGCAAAGAGCAGTCGAGGTAAGTATTGGAAAGAAAGTACGATTGGTATATATTTCCCTACAATCACTTACAATAGGGGATGAAGATGTCGACTCCACCTTGAAACAATTCTACTTGATTGACCTCGAAATTAATGAGCTCCCATTGCACTTGTTTTCCCAACTCCATAATGAAGCGAGTCAAGAATTAGAGACCATGAGGCAAAGGTGCATGACCAATTGGTTAAGTCTCGAGAGCAAGAAAAGAGCACAAATTTCGAGCTTCAATGACTGAAAATGATGTAGGAGGAAGTTGTCAATGAAAGCACCAAGGATTTTTATGATAGGAAGTGATTAGAGAGAGCAATCTCAATTGCATGCAAAGAGTTTCTGGACATTACCCCAGAAATGTTCGTCAAATAAAAAGTGTTGTGAATGGGAAAAATAGTCGTTGATCTGAGGAAAGAGAACACAAAGTTGCAAGCATGAGTGGTACCAAGCACACCTCTAGAGAAACTCATAGAAAGAAGAGGATTCATTGAGGATGCTATGACAGAAATTGCGGAGAGTGATAAGGTAGTACGCATAATTGCATAGGATATAACCAAGTTTTGGGGGAATTTGGTGCAAGATGAGCAGCTACACCAGTTGGAAGCACAACTAATTGAAGCATAAGCATCATCGTCATCTTTGCGGGGATATCTCAAAGGTATTCCCCCACTAGTGCAGGTGACCAGGGCAATGGAGCTTAAGGAAATACAACAGCATGTCAATAAGGCATGTACAAGACGCCAGAGGAGGTCAAAGTAAATAGATGAACTATAGGGAACAGCAAAGGAAGTGGCACTCAAAGTGATGAAATATATCACAAATATGAAGGAGGACTTAAACATATTACAACAGATGAATGAGGAACACCCAACAGAGTAAGAAGTGGAGTAGTGCGCAACAATCAAAGCGAAGGTCAAAGCAGCTGTCAATGAAGTAAAAAATTTATACAATGAATTCAAGTCAAACTTGGATGCAACGGTAATTTCCAAATGACATGGCTCAAGGATGAGCCACAAGTTTTTGTTGGGGGCATGTTGGAAAGAGGATAAGATGTGCAAGGTTTTTTTCTGCCATCAACAAGGAAGACATCGACAGCACAAAGAGTCAACTGTGCAAAACAAGATAACGTCAATGTGATCATTATGGTTGAGTTAGTTAGAAGTTTTGTTCAAAGTTAGTTCGGAAGTCAGCTATGTGGACCATTTTGTAACGGCTCGGGCCTATAAGAAGAATTAGGAGTAGATTCATTTGAGAATCATAAGAAATGAAGATATATCTTGGAGACTTGGATATGCTTGATAGATCATGTGATTGTTCATGTCGTAAGTGAGTCGATTTGTGAATGAATGTATTTTTTGGTCTAAGGCTATTCGACAAGGAATTCTTGTCTTTTGTAAGGTATTTATGGAAATAATATAAGGATGAAGTTTATGTTGAAATTTCGGTTCTTATATGCATAATTTGTGAACTTAATGATGTGAAGTCTTGCAGGGTTCATTGGGTTAATACATGTTTATGTCTTCATTAAGGAAATTCTGAGTTAAATGATTCTAGATTATGTTACTGTGATGTATGAGTCTATTGTGAATGGTGATACGTAGAAGTTATGAATTATATGTTGAAACCCTATATCTCTAAGTAACGCTGCGATATAGTAAGAGTTAATGTGAAAGTCCTCTTCCTTCTATGGAAACGTGGTTCCTATAGCCCTCCATCAGACATCTCAAGTGAGACTGCATATGATTCACAAGTGTTGCTGGATAGGGTAAAACCTATCAGGGCCAATGTTTAGGGATATTGTGTCAATGGGTGTCGATAGATATGTGGAGTGAACCCTTGTCGACAGAAGTTTGTCAATAGAATAGAAGATACAAATGAAGAATATGTCCCACCTTTCTATGTTAGTCTCAATGTTGGAGTTTTCCTTGACATGGATCCGACTCATTAGACTCCTGGCCTTCCACATGCCTTGAGATCGAAAGGATTCAACCTTTCATTACCCATATGAAAAGCTATATAAGGAACCCCTTGGTACATTGAAGGCATGAGAGAGAATTGAGAGCATCGAAACTATAGTCCATTGTTGCTGGAACTTATGCTTGAGTCTGCATCCCTTTGTCCCTTAGAGCTCTTTTGTGCTATTCCCAAGCTTGCCTTTTGCTAGTGAGCTTGCTATCTAAGTGATGGAGGATTGAAGTGGTGGAGGCCCAAGTGGGGGATTCAGTTTCTCTGGTTCGCAGACGTGCCGTCAGAGGTTGTCTCTATCTTGTAATCTCTGATTTACATTAATAAGAACTATCTTTTCCTGTCCAATAATGTGTATTTGAATGAATATGGTATCCATTGGAATATGTCAAATGCTTTTACATTGTTGCTTATATATGCTAGAATAGGTCTACCACCATGATATATAGTATGCTTGTATCATTTACTTGTTGTTGAGGAAGTATTGTATTGATTCAAGCTGAAGATTGGAAAGCTCAACGGGGATCTACTTCAATCGTCCAGAATAAGGTACGAGGTTCAATCATTTAGTGTTAGACATTTTATTTCTATTGCATATTGGAAAGGATTGATTTCTGGAGTCAAGCTGTCTGTTGTGGTACCCCAAGCCATAGGAATTTCTCTCCATAAAAGAATTGGCGACTCCGCTGGGGAGTTCCTAGTAGTTGTCCTTTGGGGGTTGATTTATCAGCATTCAATGTATTTGAATTGCTCTCTCTCTCTTATTTCTGTGTCGGATCTGGGGGCATGTATGTCTGGTAGAGTCTGATTGGTGTGAATTTTGTCTCAGCCTGTCTATTTGCCTTGGATTTATGCACTTTTTCTTCCTGTATGCGGGTTTTTTCCTTACAGTCGCGTATACACGCGGATTATCCTGTGATTTCCGTATATACACGCGGGTTTACTGCGAACAGTCGCGTATACCTTTGGTTTATTCTTTTTATGGAAGATAATTAGTTGCTGGGTGAATTCTGATTTTTGCTGAGTCTCCTTTGGCACTACCTGAGTCTGTATTGACCCCTGTTTCTGACCAGAAACGTTTTTTAGCCTAAATTTTTTTTTTTAGGGAAGTTCTTGTCATGGCATCTTTGATTTTTTGTTTGAGATTAGTGCATTAGAGTTCTTTTACCTGAGTTCTTTGCTTGAATTCTCTCTATGTGTGCTTGCAGAGTCTGAGGGTCGTAGAATCATTATTTTTCTTTTTGCATCTCTTATATTTTCTAAAAATCCAAAAATATTTGCCTATCATCATGCATTGCACTTTGCACATTGCATTGTACTTGCACTAGTTCTAGATTTGCTTTGGAATACTAGTTAGGACTTCATATAGGAAAATTTGCATTTATCATTTGAAGAAGAATTGTGCATTTCACGTAGTAAGCATACCCTGTTTTCATGGACACAATGCATTTGCTTTGATTGTTAGGTGTGCATTTTACTTCTTGTTGCATCATAACACCACTAGTTGCACGGTCATATCCCTTTTTGCGTAATAAAGCCAACTAAAATCAACGCTAAATAAAATGAATTGCACTCTTTTCTTTTCTAGGGTGCACCAACAAGCTTAGGTTTTAGGATCTTGGAATAGTTCATTGTAAGTTAATTCTCCAAGATCACTAAACAACAACATCTAGGTGTCTGTCCAGGTGAGTGTGTGAAATCCTTGGTATAACCATTGTTCTCAGGATCCTCCTCTCAAACGAGAGTTAAGCACTGAGTAGCATCGGAGATATTTCCAGGATTGTATTCATATCTGGGGGCTCTTTCGAGAGTTTCGGGCTTTGCTACCCTGCCCATACAATCAATACCGCCTGCGACTGTCCGCCTGAGCATTGATTATATTGAGGTGACCTTAGTGGCCTTACCTAGGATATCAAGGGGGTACTTGTAGAGGTTATTCTGCAAGTGTCCCAGCCAGGTTGGGGTCGGACAGCATAGTCGCTATACGCATTGAAGCTGAGGCCCACAATAATTGGTTACGTACCTCCGCTTGTTGTGTATGGGAGTCTCAAGCCTCTCCTAAGCGAGACATACCTGCTTCATTCGGGAGCTCACTTATCCAGCCCTTGTTTGCTTGCATTTGGCTTTAGTTTTTATTAGTGATTTCTCTGTGCATGCTAGTCGGCCTAGGGTCTACGTAAATAGAGAGTCTTTGCTATTTTTTGAGTCATTGTGGATTCGGGTGCGGTTCCGCGCCGTTCTCATCATTTAGCAGGTCTTCTGCCTTCTACTTCTCCTCCTCCTTTAGGAGAGAGACCTAGACAGTCCAGGAAGACTATGTCACACATTGATTCACACACCATGGGGGAGTCTTCAGAAAATATTCATGAACCACCTCCTCACATTCGTGTTGACGATGGGGAATTTACTCCTACTTACGATCCTTCACCCGACTTAGCCGAGTTAGGTCTTGTGATTTCTGAGATAGGAGCCATACATGAGAGACCTACTCATTCTAGACCTAATTCCCCATTGACGCGTTACCAGTATGGCATGCCGGAGGACGCCGAGACTCACTTTGAACCCGCCACTACTAGCTATGGTAGTTATGCTATGGCTGGTTTTCCTATGCATGATTTGACATTTCATGTTGAATCTGACTTTGAGCCTAGCACTATGCCTGGGGGAAATCCCATTCCTTACCATGCGAAGAGGTTTGGGAGTACCAGTCACATTGCACCTTCTATCCCAACGGTGGAAGCTACAGCTTATGTTCCTCCTAGGTCTAGGGTTAGTGATCCAATTAGGATACCAGACCCAAGACGAGTAATGATAGGCGGTAACACATATATTATTGCTCAAGTTCCTTCGTCCTCGGTCCCTAGTTCTTCAAATGTCCATCCTCCACCTTACTCGCATGGTCCTTCGAGTCGGCACATGGCTACGAGTCACGTTCGTACTGCGATTACTAGACCGAATGTGTCTCAAGTCTACATACCACCCATTGTCTCGGGAGGTTATGTTCATGCTTCTAGAGTTCAAATTACTACTTTTGCGGCATATATCCCTATGTCCGGTATGTATATTCCTACTTCCTGAACGAATCTTCCTATCTATGGAGTGTCTCATGGGGCATCGCAAGCGATGACCTATGGACCTTATTATGGGGCGCAGTACAGACACGGTGCTTCACCTTATAGTGGTGGGTATCAACAACCTGCCTACTCTCCTAACTATGGCTTTGTAGCTCCTACGAGTCAAGGTCCACCTTATCCTAGTGCTTCCACGCCACCCTATACAGGTCAAACGGGAGGAGGACACTATGGCCAAGGCCATGGTGGCAACCAAACCTATGTGAACCAGGGAGCGGTCCATCGACCTCATCATCCTAGGCTCCCTTTCCTCACGACACTTAATCTTCCTAACTTATCAATACTTACGAACAATCTTGTGGCTCACGACCCGGCATGGCCGGCTGTCCCTACCAAGCTTCCTTCAGACATACCTAAGTTTGAAAGCAAACGGGGAGAGGATCCGAGTGAACACGTTACTACGTTTCACCTATGGTTCTCTTCCAATTCATTACATCAGGACTCAGTCCGCTTAAGACTATTTCAACGCACCCTCACAGGGCTTGCTGCGAAATGGTACATAGAGTTACCTAGGGGAGCCTTCACCTTGTTCGACGACCTCGCGATGAATTTTCTCAATCACTTCCAGCTACCAGTGCGCTATGACATTGGTACTGAGCTCCTGTCAACATTTCAGCAAGATAAAGCCACCCATATTTCTGATCATATTCAAGAGTGGCATAGACGAAAGAGATTAATTAAAGCCTTTATACAGTCGGAGTTCCTTCTCGAGTGGTTCCTCAAATCGTTATTGCCATATATAGCGAAGGATGTTTCCACATCTGGAGTGCAGAATGAGGAACAATCAATCTTTAGGGCACAGGAACTAGACTTGATCTATGCTCAGTCTGGTTTGTTGTATGAGATTATTCCCAACGCACCTCATTCTAGTTTCGATCCCAAGGTCAAACCTGGACCACATGCCGATGGAATTATGGGTTGTGTGAGTGCGAAACCTACGGATTCGGTTGCAAAACAAGTTGCTCAGTTGTCTATCAACCAATCTACTTCGGAACAAGCTGCGGCTTCGTCTCAACCCACCCAAACAGTGAGTGTACTTTCTGTGCAATCGTCGGACTAGAAGGGTAACCAGCAGCCCAGACGAAATAGGAAAAAGGGTAAGAATAATAATCGAAAGGGTGGAAATAAGAATGAGAATGCCCATAATAATGACAAGAATGGTAGAAATGCTGGGGGGGACAAGCAAGCTAAGCATAAGGTTAAGTTTCCTTTCAAGTTATGTAAGGACGATCACCTCACTTACTTGTTCCCTCAGATAGATGAAGCTTCGAGATTATTAGCACAAGGCCCAGCTATGCTAACAAACCCTTTACCACATAACCAGAATATGAACTCGAAGTCCCATGACCAGTCCAATGAGAATGATCCACCAGAGACTAGTGCTCGTGGGTGCATTAACATGGTTCGAGCTGTGAAAATTGTGACTCATGCGAAAGATTATAATTCGTCACATCCCAGCCCAGGCAAAGAACCTGATCCACCAGGATCTCCTTTGCGCATTGAGAAACCTGAGGTTGCACCTTGCATTCCTAAGGGAGTTCTTAAGCGTTCGGGGCATAATCCAAATGCCCGAGCTGCCCAGAATTATTCAGTGGTCAAGGATTTGGGCCATACTCCTTCTGCGATGTCTTCATTGGAGGTACTTCATAGTTGTCCTTCGCAAAGGAAGGCGTTGCTTCTTCCCTTGGTGTGAATGGAGATGATTCTTCCTCGGTGATCAAATTTGAAACCTCGGGACTACAGCCTCGCTTACCCTACTATGTGTCTCTTTTGGTGCACGTAGAATGCCTTAATATGGTCGTCAAACGTATAGTGATTGACGAGGGTGCTGCAGCTTCTGTGATGTCTTTGTCCTATTGGAAGGGTCTGGGTTCTCCTGAGCTGTCCAAGTCAGCGACTATGTTAACTGTGTTTGATGGGAGATCTTTTAGGCCGCACAGCATCCTCCCCTCCCTTAAATTCCGTTTGGGAGGGAAGACCGTTGCGATAGAGGTTGAGGTGGTTGATGCGCCCCTTGACTATAATCTCCTGCTGGGTAGGAACTGGATGTATAGTATGCAAGCCGTTGCGTCTTTCGTGTTTCATGTTGTATGCTTTCCTCATAACGGGAAGATTGTGACGATGGACCAAATGGCATTCAAGAATCTGTGGTTACCACATCTTCGAGAGATTCAATCCCGATCGTTGATCACTCTCAGCCGGCAACTGGGAGTGTGGGTGTAGGAATGTATCCATCCCTTATGGGAAGCTTTGGTTTTCCTGCGTCGGTCCTCATGATAGGATCTTGTTCTAATAAGGCTTCGACTTCTACGACCTCGGTATCTTTTTGCATGACCCATATGGAGGATCCTTGGATTCTCCCTACGCTGAGTACTTCGAGTGATCCTGTCGAGACAACCATGCCCTTGCCTGCAGTTATGATTGCTTATCAAGCTAATCTCAAATCTATTGCAGAGCTGTGTTCTTCTTCTTCATAGACGGAAGAGGAAGACCCCTATGTGCTGCTGGCATGGGGAGTACAGTATTCTCATGCCCACGACTGCCTTGATATGGTTTTCCCTTCAAATGAAGCGATTATCGAGGCTATGTCGGGAGTTGAGCCACCATGGGAGGAACTTCATCATAGATCATACTTTCTTCCAGCGCTTGACCGTTTGGAGCATCAGGATTATAGGGAGATTCTTAGTCAGAAAGTTGGTAGGCCCATGGTTCCGTTAAGCTCTCCTGGTCAGATGGCTGATGGAAACATGGCGAATATATCGTCAATGATCCCTATCAACATTTCTCGCAATCCCGGCACTATTGAAAATGTCTATATTGGGGTGGAATGTTCCCAAGCTGAAATTCTTGAATACACTAAGTTATTTAAAGAATTCTGCAATATTTTTGCTTGGTCTTATGATGAGATGCCAGGTATTGACCCTCGGATTGTTGAACATGAGATTAGAAATTACCCCAATGCTAAGCTTGTTCGACAGCGTTTACGCGCCGTGAATCCTAGGAAAGCACCCACCATTAAGGCAGAGATAGAGAAGTTGTTGAAAGCCGGTTTCATCTATCATGTTCCCTTGACGAAGTGGGTTTCAAACCCCGTTCCGGTGGATAAGAAGCAGGGAGCGATCCGCATATGCACTGATTTCCTTGATTTAAATCGTGCCTGTCCTAAGGATAACTTCCCCACACCATTTATTGATCAGATTTTGGATGAGTGTGTGGGTAGCGAGGTGTTCTCCTTTATGGACAGCTTTTCCGGGTATGATCAGATTCAGATTAAACCTGAGGACCAACACAAGACTACATTTATTTGTCCTTGGGGGATGTTTGCATATCAAAAAATTCCTTTCGGCCTTAAAAATGTTGGAGCTACATTTCAGCGGGCGATGACCTTGATTTTCCACGATCTCAAGTCTATTATTGAAGTATTTTTGGATGACCTCGCTGCTTATTCTCATATGAGAATGCGTCATCCCTATCACTTGAGATTGGTATTCGAAAGATGCCAACACTATTCAGTTTGATTAAATCCTCATAAGTGCATATTTTGCGTGAAGTCAGGTCGTTTACTAGGGTTCATCATTTCGAAAGAGGTATAAGAGTCGACCCTTTGAAGGTAGAGGCAGTACTTCAGTTGTCTCCCCTGAAAAATATTCGTCATCTTCAGTGTTTGCAAGGCATGGAAAACTTCCTACGAAGATTTGTGGTCAACTTTGCCAATTTGACTAGAGGCTTCATGCGTCTCTTGAATAAGGATACTCCCTTTGAATGGGATGAGCGAGCCCAGGAGTCCTTCGATGCACTCAAGCAAGCCCTAGCATCGGCCCCAGTTATTAGTCCTCCGGATTATAGCCGTGATTTCTTGCTATATGTGGCCGCATCTTTAGAGACGATTGGTATGGTTTTGGTTCAAGAGGATGAGGAGCTCCAGGAGCGTGTCATATATTACTTGACTCAAAACCTTATTGACACAGAGATTTGGTATTCTCATGTCGAGAAGCTTGCTTTGGCTACTGTACATGCGGTTCAGCGTTTGAGACATTACATTCTCCTTCGTCAAACCTTGGTCGTCGCCCATGTCAATCCATTTCAGTTCGTCCTCACATGAAGGATGATTGGGGGAAAGTATAATAAATGGATTGTCATTTTGCAAGAATTTGATCTTGATTTTGTTTCGGCAAAGTCGAAGAAATATTTAATATTTGTCGAGCTTATATCGGACTTTCCGAGCGAGACCGAGGAGTTGGGTGGCGAAGATACATTTGTGGATGAGCACATCTTCCTTATCTCAATGTTAGACCCATGGTATGGGGATATTATAGTATATTTGCAAACACAGAAGACCCCTACTCACCTCTCGTGAGATGAACGACGACGATTACGTCACGTTTCTAAGAACTACCTTATTGTGGACAATAATTTGTACCGCCATGGGGTATATTCCATTTTACGACATTGTTTAACTCATGATGAGGCTGAGGTTGTGCTGAATGATTGCCATGGAGGGGCATGTGGCGATCATTTATCTCGGATTTCTACATCTCAAAATATTTTGAGAGCGATTTATTTCTGGTCGTCGATCTTTAAAGATTGTGTTGATGCGGTCAAGAGGTGCCACCCTTGCTAGGTGTTTGCACGTAATATACGCTCGAAACCTGCCCCGTTACATCCCATTATCACCGTCGGTCCCTTCACCAAGTGGGGGCTCGATTTTATGGATTGCAACCCAGCTTCGGCTGGGGGGCACCATCATATTATAGTGGTTGTTGATTACTTCACGAAATGGGCTAAGGCTATGCCTACAGTGAAATATGATAGTGAGACAGCCGCTCACTTTGTGTTCAACCAAATTATTACCCGGTTCGGGATTCCGAAAGAGCTTGTCACTGACCATGGCTTGCACTTTCAGAATCGTATGATGGAAGAGTTGGCATCCAAGTTAGGGTATAAGCAAGAACATTCTTCTTCTTACTACCCTCAAGCAAATGGACAGGTGGAAGCAGTGAATAAGTCACTTAAGTCCATTCTCCAATGAACCATCGCATGAAGCAAGACGAATTGGCATATTATGTTATATCTTGTTTTGTGGGCATATCGAACCTCTATTAAGACTGCCACTGGTTTTTCTCCATATCAGTTAGTACATGGATTGGAGTCAATATTGTCGGTTGAATGCAAAATTCCTTCATTGAAGCTAGCCGTGGAACTCTTACCAGACACTTCACCTTTGGAGGAGCGTTTGGTTCACCTTAAGCAACTTGATGAGCAACGTCGAGATGCCTTGGTGGCTCTAGAGGTTAATAAGCGTCGCATAAAGGCCCAATACAATAAGTCTGTCCGTCCGAGAGTGTTTAGTGAGGGATACTTGGTCCTCTTGTGGGATCAACCGAAAGAACCCTTGGGGGCAGGAAATTTTAATCCTATGTGGCGTGGTCCTTATGTGGTCAAGCGTGTCTTAGAGAAGGGTGCCTACGAGTTAGTGGATTACGAAGGGAGAGCTTTGGCAGAGCCTAGAAATGGGCTCTATCTTAAAAAATACTATGCATGATCTTTAGCCAAGGCTGTTTGTTGTATATTATTGTACAGCTTTTTTGCATAGTTAGGTCCCTTTTATCGTAATCGGGTTTGTGATTAGTTTTCGTTTCTTTTGGCAGATGTCAATGGAATCTTCCACCTACATAGGATTTGCGGATGGTGCAAGCCGTCACACTCAACACTCAGCCTCTACTGCTTGGGTGATTTATACTCCTATGGGTCAAGTACTGTCTTCAGGAGGTGTATGTCTACGACCATCTTCCAACAATGTTGCAGAATATAGCGCCGTTATTGAGCTTCTATGGGATGCCATTTTACATGGTGTTCTTTCTCTTGAGGTACGTCTTGATTCAGATTTAGTAGTGTCATAGCTCAATGGTTTGTACCATGTTAGAGATCCGACGTTATTAAGAAGATTCTTGCGTGTGAGATTGTTAGAACGGAAATTTGACAATATAACATATATACACATTCCAAGAAACAATAATCAAGTTGTTGACTCATATGCTAACTACATGTTAGATTGGCAATAAATTAATCATAAACACATTTACACATGTAAATAAATAAATCGATCGCCATAAAACTTTTTTATATATACATCAAAATGTGGTAATACATAATGTCATAATACAAAATTGGGGCTTTTAAAGCCACCATCACATAATACACGGTAGTACAAAACATATACACTCCCAGGTATCTAATCCTATGGAGGAGGATCAGGGTTGTGATCATGATATGTCACTACGACTCTAGCTAGCCGCCGAAATAACTGCACCCATGCGCGTGGTACACCCACCACCTGCCACTGCATGGCCTCAGGCAAGTCCTCGACTTGCGCCATGGGAACTCTATGGGTCAGTCTCACAAAGTTGGTATGGATGCTCTGGAGCGTCCACTCCGCATCCACACCCATGATCTCATCTCCTCTTCCCCTCCGTCGATGACGAGGGAAGCCCTCTGGTCACCGTGGTCCCACATCTGCACATGAGTGATAGATGTCGTTATGTATTGTCACCCAAAAACATGTCTTTTTGATTTCACATAATCAAGAAAATACAAAAAAATTAAATTACTCAAAAATTTTAAAAAAGATTAGGGGTAGAGATTCGATACCTATGTCTCCATATGCCGAGCCTGGTGGCAATGGCATGTCCGGATCACCCCGGAAGTCTATCCCTGCATAAGGATAGTCATCTATGGAAACTATCTGTCATCGCCACCATGGAAAAAAGTCAGCTGGGTAAGGGTTGGCCACCCTACCACCCCCCAGTCTCCGCATAGCGTCTTCCCAACGTCGTTGGGATAGATCTCGAACCCCGTGGAGAGGAACATCCACTCTAGGGATCAATCCTGGAACACGCTTGAATAAAAACGTGCTCAGAATGCTGCTGAACCCAAATTTCTGTACCCTGCCAGCCATACACTCACTGAGCTGGTGTTTCATGTTGTTCAGTAGTGTCGTACTCCAGTCATATATGGTGGGTCTCATACACTCCACCGCGTAGTACATCAATGGCCGCGAGGCCTGATGGAGTGAGGCTAAGCCTGCTATCCTGCCTAGCATCAGTAATATGGCCTTTAGGCCCAACACCTCTATAGTATTGATGGGGATTTGACTCCCCACCTTCTCCGTATCTGGGTAGCAGTACACAGCTATGTACTCATCTATAGTAAGGCCCCCTCCTGGCCCACCTCGGGAACGAAGGTTCACCACCTCCCCTCGTCTGGATAGACCTGTAATGAAGTATATATCCACCACCTCTATGGTGAGGGACATCCCTTCAATCTGGAAAGACTCTGAATCTGGGTCCCAATAGTCTACCAGCATCTGTAGCAATCCTGGTTTGGCTCTCAAACCTCCAAGGCACCAGAACTTGTAAAGTCCGCATGCACGTAACGCTTGCTAAGCCATTAAGTTAGCCCTAACTGCTTCCTCTACTTCACCGTGCTCATGCTCTCGCCATTCTAGCACCATCCTGCCAGAAAAATTGAAAATTTACCCATTAGATTTTTGTAAAAACTTATGCGTAGCCTCATACGCGACTGTTTTGCAAACAATCGCGTATGTACATGGGTTTCATCCCCCTTTCCGCATATAGTCAGCCTATACACGGAAAAAGACTCAATAACCGCGTGGGCCATGGCGCACATGCTAGAATGACCCTTAAGGCCTCATTTCACCATGGAAATTGACAAAATTGGTATTGAAATGCAAGCTGAGAGTATGAGTAAGTACCTGGAAGAAACGATTGTGAATTCCGCCAGCTGGATCTCCTGGAATTTGCAGTTGAAAATTAGAGCTCAAACGGGTAAAAGTTTCAAATGAATTATAATTTTTACTATTTATAGAAAAAATTTCAAATATTTGAAAATTTTTGCCCCCTTTCCTATAGTTTTGACGTTTTCTAACCATTTTGGACCGTTTCTGACATAACTTGTGATGTAGAAGACCTTTTTCGGTGCCATTTCAGCCATTGGATTGACCCGTCCGTACAGATCTCAAGTATGATGTCTAAACTGGCATATAGGTTAGGTCCACCACCATTTGCATTCTGCATGACCTTATGACCATATCATCATATCCTTAGGTTCGAACCCACTCTGTTATGTCACGAAACCTTCTTGTTGCTTTAGAAGTGGCGTAATACGAGTGGTAGAGCTTTACCTTACATGGGTACCCTAGTTAGCGCCTTATTTGCATTTGGTGCCCATGCCAATGTTTTCTCCTTTAAGGTGTGGGAGTCTGTTGTATAGTACTGCCATGACATTTCACAAGAGCCTCATACTCCTCTTGATCTTATGCTGGCCTATTTTCCTCAGGACTCCCCTTGTATCAAGTTGTGAATGCATTATCATGAGCTTTGCCTGTCTTATTGAGCTTTATGCCAGCTTCCCTGACCTTGTGTTTCAGCCATATAGCCCAAGCTTGTCTCATGTCTAGCCATGCAGAGCCATTTTTATATCCTTCGCAGCTTGTGTCCCTTTTTACCGGGAGGGGATTTTCCCCCGAGTTTCCATATCCTACACATGTATCCTTGCATTGAGCATAGGCATGTTCCACTGCTTGGAACTAGTTTGTTTTCCCCTATGACACTTGTCTCATCCTAGTTTGTAACTGTAAATCTAGTTTATTCTTTTTTCAAGCTTTTCAAATAACTGAAAAAGTCCAAAAAAATCAAAAAACCAAAAAGCCGGACAAGGAAATATGTTATCTTTGGCAGCTGTCGAGTCGTGTCGCCTTCGAACATAGCACTGTATATCACATCCATTGGTTGGGTTGTAGTTTGACTTAGGAAGCTGTACTCATTATCTGAGTTTATCTCCACCGAATGGTTAAGCTTCCAGTCCCTATGGAGCCTCTGTTGATGCCTCCTGTGTCATAGAGATGTCCCAGTTTGTATATCGAGTCTGTGCTTCCTTCATTCAGTCACCATACACCGTTATGCTCTTGTTCGAAGGAAGTTGAAACCTGAGTCGGCCATTCCTCAGTTATCTTGAATTTGCATGTCGGCCATTCTCGGTACAGTTACTGGTTCATGCACTTTATGATCGGGTCCTTCCACATTATACAGCTTTGTTGAGTACCTTGTGTTGGATGATGGGGGATGCCTTAATGCCCTCCTTCCAGTGGATTTCATCCCATCGACTTCAGATCATTTATTCTGGGATTGGAATCTAGAGTCATTTTGAGTGCCTTGAGACTTGCAGTCATCAGTGGCAGGTTCTCTCGCCATCGACAGTTCTATGGGAATACATCAATGTCCCCTGATCGATGGACTCTCTCAAGTGTTCAACCTCAACACATTTATTCACACTTGTTAGTTTGCACTCTAGTACCTTGATTCCCATTTTCATTATCAGTGGGTAATCTCACGTCTGTTAACGATATACATCAATGACCTGTAATCAGATGATGGACTACTATGTTCGACCTCGACACCTCTATTCGCATAGTAGGACATGTACTCATAGCGGTTTGTGTAGAATACTTTCCAGATTGGTGGCATCTCTTATATGCTACCTCCTTGATCGTGCAGTGTTCATGAGATTTCAACTCTCGTGACTTGATTCCAGTATATGTCAGATATTTCCAGCCACTATGGAGACCTTGATCTGTTATATATCTTCAGCCATTTTGGAGATCATGGTCCTTTGTATATCTTCATCATGGAGATTTTGATCTATGTATATTGTACGTGGTGATGACCACATATGTGATATCATGCCTATTCATGGCCATTGTACTCTTATGTATCCAGGACTACTATATGTATTTTCAGTTGTATGCAGAGTTGTATTATTGCACTATGATGATTGGGTGGCTGGTCTTCCATTTGGGACTCTTCATCACTCCACTTCTGGGATGGACTTGTAATGTATTTTGGCCATCGCATAACCCCTCTGATCTCATACATTAGGGGGCATCTGTTATAGCGGATTTCACCACTCCAAGTGAATCACACATTGTATGGCCTTCCCTTGTCCCGCTGCAGACTCATTAGACCCCATGGACCACTTTTTGTCCTTTAATGTTTCCTTGATCATCCCTACAAGCTTATGAAAAATGATACACACGGTTTTTATCCCGATAGTCGCATACATACACGGGTTTGACACCTATAACCGCGTATATGGGGGTGTACGCATAATCCAAATCCTTTTGGAGTTTTCCTTGACATGGATCCGACTCATTAGTCTCCTGGCCTTCCACATGCCTTGAGATCGAACGGATTCAACCTTTCATTACCCATATGAAAAGCTATATAAGGAACCCCTTGGTACATTGAAGGCATGAGAGAGAATTGAGAGCATCGAAACTATAGTCCATTGTTGCTGGAACTTATGCTTGAGTCTACATCCCTTTGTCCCTTGGAGCTCTTTTGTGCTCTTCCCAAGCTTGCCTTTTTCTAGTGAGCTTGTTATCTAAGTGATGGAGGATTGAAGTGGTGGAGGCCCAAGTGGGGAATTCAGTTTCTCCGGTTCGCAGACGTACCGTCAGAGGTTGTCTCTATCTTGTAATCTCTGATTTACATTAATCAGAACTATCTTTTCCTATCCAATAATGTGTATTTGAATGAATATGGTATCCATTGGAATATGTCAAATGCTTTTACATTATTTCTTATATATGCTAGAATAGGTCTAACACCATGATATATAGTATGCTTGTATCGTTTACTTGTTGTTGAGGAAGTATTGTATCGATTCAAGCTGAAGATTGGAAAGCTCAACGGGGATCTACTTCAACTGTCTGGAATAAGGTACGAGGTTCGATCCTTTAGTGTTAGACATTTTATTTCTATTGCATATTGGAAAGGATTGATTTCTGGAGTCAAGCTGTCTGTTGTGGTACCCCAAGCCATAGGAATTTCTCTCCATAATAGTTGACATTCCTCCTAAGTTTTGTATGCTTTTATCTAGTTCTCGGGCCTCAAAATTGAAAGGAATCTTACAGATGGATATTTCTTATGCAACAATTCCATTGTTTGGTCAACATAGAATATTATATAGAGAAAATATATTAGCATATGTAATAAGCAGTCAAGAGAAACCCGATAATCATCCTATATATGTTGTTGAAAACTGATTTGGGGTCTTCAAGTTTCTATAATGAATTTCATTATAAAGATATTTTTCCTACTGAAAAAGACCTCCCAATAGTAACTGAACTGAAAGAAGACAAGGAATTTGCTAAAATATAGGAGGATTTGGAATAGAAACAAAGAGATGAAGGGGTATGGTCTATGTACTTTGATGGATCAATAAGGAAATATTTTAAGGTGTATTCTTTTAAATTTACATTTGAATGTACAAATAATGTTGCAGAGTATGAAGCTTTGATATTTGGATTAAATGCATTGAAGGAATTAAAACAAAAAAAGAATGCTATGTCTATGGGGACTCAAAATTGGTTATAAATCAGGTTAATGGAACTTACTAGACTAAGAATCCTAGAATGAGAGCTTACAGAAATGAAGTTTGGGATATGTTTGGCAATTTTTTCAGTGAGCATAGAGTGATGGTAATTCCAAGAATTGAAAACAGGATAGCTGATTCTTTGACCACTGCTGCTAGAACATTTAAGATTCCCATCTATTCAAATAAAAAGTATAATATAGAAGCTATGTAAATATACCTTCCATCCCTGACAATTCTGAATATTGGCAAATTTTTGAAGATAATTTACAAATAAAGAGATTTTTAGAAATTTTTAATGGTTTTTCCAATACAGTTGAAGATAAGGAAAATATGAATTTGGAAAATGCTGTAGATGATGGGGAATTTGCAGAAGCATATGAGGGACAGAAAAATTTAAAGAATATGGACGTAAGGATATTATTCAACTCAAGAGTAATTTTATTCCCGAAGTCCTCATACCCTTAGAAAATTTATTTGATCAGAATGATGTGGCTAAAAACCATATAGTAAAACCTAATGAAGAAGATATTCAAGATCATAACATTGGTACAGAAGAGCATCCCAGAATAAAAAATGTTTCAAAGAAATTTCCTGCAAATGATAAAGAAAAATATTTGGTTTAATGAAGAATTTTTCTAATGTCTTTGCTTGGAGCTGTGAGGATTTAAGGGAGTATGACACTTCTATTATACAACATACCATCCCAGTGAAACTAGGAGAAAACCTGTTATCACTAAAGTTGAACCCGGACTGCTAGGGTCAAGCTTAGAGAAATATTAAATTTTGGTTTAATGGGTAACTGAGTTGATAGAGTGCTGGAGGTATAACAGTACAGAGATCAGGCTAGGTTTAAAGATCAAATAGCAGGAAATGTATCATTGTAAAATACAATAATAGGAAAGACTACGAGCATGAATTTATAAAGAATGAATCTGGTTTTGCAACAAGACATTTAAAGGTAATTGCACATCATTATATGAATCTTGTAATGGATTATTAAGACCAAACACAAGATAAAATCATAACTAGATACAATTCATATATAAAAGCAAAATAGGCTCATGATTATAATCATTTCAAAGCAGCCATCCTGCATAAAGAGAAACAAAGTGCATACATGCCCTACCAATACAATCTCAGCCCTTGGCTGGAACTCTCTTCCTCACTTCTACCCCCTTTCTATATTTTTAAAATGAAATATATATATATATATAATATAGCAAAACTAACCTCTTTAGCATTTTTTGGATCTAGTCTAATGAGTGTTTGCCAAGTTTGGCTAATCAAACAAGAAATGACCCATGTTTCTATTTAACAGGGTTATACTTCTACTATGACTAAAAATATTAAATGAAATGCCACTTGCATTCATGGATGAGTATTAATGAGCTCTTTGAGGAAGAGTCATCATCCACATTCTGCTGCTATCTCTGGAGTTATGTCCAAGTATAGAATAAGATCTGGAGTTGGTAACCCAACTTTAGGCGCCTTACACCAGCTAAGGTCGAGTCCTGACTTTTTGGCACTTAGAGATTTCCTAACTCGAGATGCATCTTCAGTACAACGCGTAGGCATTTCCCACCATGCATAAGATGGAATGCTTCATTTATTTGGTCTAGAGTCATATTATGTGTAATGTACTCGTCCACTTTGATTTCCTTTTTGATATAATTCTCAACTAGCCATGACACTTGAGAACGGCTTTTGAAACCACCAAAAACAGTACCCTTTCACACACATCCTATAACCAGCTGAAATGGCCTGGTAGATATCTCCTGTCCAGAAGCTGCAAGACCGACAATGACAGATGTCCCCCAACCTTTATGATAGCACTCGAGGGCAGCTCGTATTAAACTAACGTTTCCAACACACTCAAAGCTGTAGTCAACACCCCCATCAGTGATATCAACGATCACCTGTTGTATAGGCTCATCAGAATCTTTGGGATTCACAAACTCTGTGACTCCAAAATTCTTTGCAATTGCAAATTTATTGGGATCAATGTCAACACCAATTATACGTGAAGCACCAGCTACTTTGGCACCCTCTGCAACCGCAATACCAACTGTACCAAGACCAAAAACTGCAACAATGGATCCAACCTCTACTTTTGTTGTATTCCAAACAACTCCTAGACCTGTATGAACACCACAACCAAGTAAGCATATCTTCTCCAATGGAGCTTGTTGGTTCACCTTGGCAACACTGACATCATGTACCACAGTGTATTGACTAAATTTTGAAGTTCCCATGAAATGATAGATCGGCTTCCCTTTTATCAAAAACCGGCTCTTCATGTCACTTAGCATATGACCAACACTAGTAGCAGTTCGAACCTTTCCACAAAAATTTGTCTTTCGGGTCTTTCCCCTGGAATATACTAACCCAACAACCTGGCTTTCAGATTCAAAGGTTTCTCCTGGACCTGTATTGCTATATTTTTTACAGCAACAGATAGATAGCAAAATGGATGAAATAAAATTGGTTGAACCTGATTCTTGGCTTTTAAATACAACCCAGTGAACCAAAAACACAATTGAAGTGATTCCCACTGCGGTTTCCTTTGTATCTAATACAACAAAGATGGACATAATTATCACCAAAATTATAGCAAAAAGCTGTCTACACAGAGGGTATAATCTGGCAGTATTTTCAAAAGTGGGAATGGCACTCAATTGTCCTACAGCATTCACCTATTCCACAATCTCATCCTTAATAAAGATAACCAATCTATATGTAGGAAATTGTTCCTCGATAATAGCCTATTTATCATCATGAGGTGCTTGCAACAATTGAGTAAATGCATGATGCTATGGTTAATTATGATAGCCCTCGTTTCGTCATTGAGCAATAGTCATACCATGAAAGACAACAACACTGAAGTATGCATCCAGCAAAAGTATACAATAAAATTGGTGACATTCTTTCTATTCAATAGCATGCATAAATAAGCTGTGTCATTTGGGCTATTATTAAAAACCTGTACAAACTGAGAATGTCAAAGATTAAATATGAACTGTGGCAATATTACAAAACTTGAGTTCAATCTGAAAGAAGAGACATCATCCTTTTGGCCTTTCGGTAATCACCAAATCTTGAAAACACATGAATTAAACACTTGGGCTATATCTTCCATACTTCTGAATTGAATTATATTCTTACTGGCAATTTGTCATTTTCACACATTCTTGGATAGAGCATAAGCATTTAATTTTAACCTATGGGATCAATTGAGGGCCACCTTAGATGAATACTGAAACCTTGAATCAATAAATTCATTGATATAGTTGGCTACCGGGTCATACCACTTTCTCAGTTTTGGATCATCAAACTTGTCTTTATTCTCAGTCTTGATATCAAAAGACAACTGAAAAGGTCTTTGAAACAACAAAATCTATATCTTGACCTCTAAAGCTTCAATCTCTTTCTCAATATATGCAGCAAATTCTTTTAAAAAGATGACTTTAGATTCTAAGTTACATGAGCTTGACTTTAAATAAGAAGACAAAATTGAAGAAAAAATTTCATCTATTTCCTCATCAATGCTCATATCACTCCATTCCCTGAAATTTTTAATGGAAAGAGAATCTACCCTAAACTCTGTCTTCTCCATCCATGTCTTCAGAAATATAATCCAAAAATATGTTAATGATCTAATTGACCCAACAGACAAATATTCAACCCAACTTTTACACTTCCCTTGAAATGAATCATAGAATAATCTAATGAAAACATCTTCATGTTTAACTCTGAGTAACTCTGTAAATTCACGGAAATTAGATATGTGTTTCACAGCTAAACTCAGATCTTCTCCATTGAATTTAGAACCATTTCTCAACAAATATTTATCCGAAGGAAGAAGATTCAGAAAACCGGGAAGTTCTGCAAAATATAGACATGCATACCTTGAAACAATAGAAGTCGGATCAGAAGTCCTCATTAGTCCAATGAAATCATCAATGAAGCTTTGAAATATGGATCTGCAGTAGATGGAGTTTCCAGGTGAATAATTCGCAGCCACTATGTCACCAGCTTTCGTTCACCATCAAAGGCTGGATATATTCATTGTTACTCTTCCCGGGGAAGATATCTTCGCTCCTTCATCCCCGGACTGCTAGGGTCAAGCTTAGAGAAATATTAAATTTTAGTTTAATGGGTAACTGAGTTGATAGAGTGCTAGAGGTATAACAATACAGAGATCAGGCTAGGTTTAAAGATCAAACAGCAGGAAATGTGTCGTTGTAAAATACAATAATAGGAAAGACTACGAGCATGAATTTATAAAGAATGAATCTGGTTCTGCAACAGGACATTTAAAGGTAATTGCACATCATTATAAGAATCTTGTAATGGATTATTAATACCAAACACAAGATAAAATCATAACTAGATACAATTCATATATAAAAGCAAAATAGGCTCATGATTATAATCATTTCAAAGCAGCCCATGTTACTCCCTCTGATTGAGAAAGAAATAAAGAAGTTGTTCAATGCAAAAATCATAAGTCACACTTAGGTTTTCACAATGGGTGGCTAATTTAGTGTCTGTTAGGAAAAAGAATAGATAAATAAGGTTGTGTGTTGATTTCAGAAATATCAATAAAGTCTCTTGAAAATATAATTAGCCTCTACCCAAAATGGACCATATCTTGCAAAAAGTGGTTGGCGTAGAAAGAATATCCATAATGGATGGGTTTTTAGGTTATAATAAAATAAAGGTCCACCCAGAATATCAGGAAAAAACAACATTTACTACACCTTGGGGACCTTTATGTATGCCAAGATGCCATTTGGGTTAATGAATGCAAGAGTGACTTTTCAGAGGGTAATAGACATAGATTTTGCTAAAGAGAAAGATAAATTTGGTGTGGTTTACATGGATGATATTACAGTCTTCTCTAAATGTGACAAGGATCATATAAAGCATTTGGAACGGGTATTTTAAAATGCAGAAAATTTGGTATTTCCTTAAATATTAGGAAATCAAATTTTGTTATGGAGGAGGGAAAACGTTTGGGTCATATCATTTCTAAGGATGGAATAAGAATTGATCCAGACAAGGGAAAGGAAATTATGAAAGTGGAGTTACCAAGAAGTAAAAAGGAAGTTCAGTCATTTATTGGAAAAGTTAACTTTTTGAGGAGATTCATCCCAAGATTTGATGAGATCCTAAGAAATATAAAAAATATGTTGAGAAAGGATTGTGAAATCAAATGGACTATTGAATCAAAAAAATAATTCACTTATATTAAGAAAGAAAGAACAGAAGCCCCTACTCTAATTAGTCCATATTTTTCTAAAGATTTTATTATTTTCTCTTTTGCTTCTGAGCACACAATAGCTGGAGTTTTGATACAAAAAAATCAACAGAATGCAGAGCAACCTATTTCCTTTTCTAGTACAATTTTGTGGGATGCAGAACTTAAGTATGACATAATGGAGAAGCAATATTATGCATTGATTAAATCCTTGAAATATTTCAGAGCTTATATTCTTCATTCTCATGTTATTGCTTATGTTCCTAATAATGTTGTGAAGAACATCCTCACTCAACCTCATCCAGAAGGGGAGAGAGAAAAGTGGATTGCATTTCTGTTAGAGTGTGATTTGGAAATCAAGCCCACCAAGCTAGTGAAAGGACAGGGTTTGGACAAATTGATGACAGAGGCCAATTGTGAATCCTTGCAACTGAATTTCTTTACAAGTACTTCAAGTGGGTTGAATTTGGGGTTACAGGTAATAGCAATTTTTTCTTTATCTCTGTGGTACAATCACATTGTATTTGTTTTGTAAAATTTACAAGCACCTCCAGGATTGAGTAAAACCAAAGCCAAGTCTATGAAATTAAAAGCAACTAAATTTTGTATTTTGAACCTAGGTGGGAATCTTGTTAAATTGGCTATTAGAGAATGAA
The DNA here is from genome assembly GCA_001517045.1 of Pseudotsuga menziesii. Lineage (NCBI taxonomy): Eukaryota > Viridiplantae > Streptophyta > Pinopsida > Pinales > Pinaceae > Pseudotsuga > Pseudotsuga menziesii. The sequence goes on from LPNX010438492.1 coordinate 24,560, forward strand.
TCCCAGCAAACTATGAAGGAATTTCACCAGGGAGTATGTGGAGGACATCATTCTTGGAAAGTGACTGCTAATAAAATATTGAAAGTTGTTTTTTATTGGCCCACAATTTTTTCTAATGTTTATAAAGAGGTCACAACCTTCCATGAGTGCCAATTTTTTTATGGGAAGAGGAAGTTAATTCCATTACCACTCAATCATATTTTAGTAGAAGCATCATTTCAACAATGGGGCTTGGATTTCATTGGTGAGATAAATCCAAATTCTTTTTGTTAACACAAATGGATCCTGACTACAACTAATTACTTTACTAAATGGATTGAAGTAATACAAACTAGAAGATCAATAGATGTTGTCATCATTGATTTCTGAAGAATAATATCATGTCAAGATTTGGATGTCCAAGAGACTTGTAACTGACAATGCACGAGATTTTAAGTCAAAGAAAATGATACATTTCTTCCATAAATATCACATCATCTTGAATCATTACACTTCATATTATCCTCAAGGGAATGGGCTTGTTGAATCCTCAAATAAGAGTCTGGTGAGGATAATAAATAAATTTTTGGAGGAGAATAAAAGAGCATGGCATACTAAGCTAAAATATGCCTTATGGGCAGACAAGATAAGTACCAAAAGAGCTATTGGTATGTCACATTTTCAACTGGTATATGGAGCAGAAGTGGTTTTTCCAGTATCTTTGGGTTTATGAGTTATGAAATTGCTACATGAGAAAGATAAAGAACCCAATCATATGCAAAGGAGAATAAACCAGATAATTGAATTGAATGAATTGAGAGACAAAGCTTATGACAAGGTGTAGGTTCATCAAGAAAAAATGAAAAATACTTTTGATAGGAGAGTAAAACAGGAGCAATTCTAGGTTGATGGTTTGGTACTGAAATGGGATGCAAGAAGAGAAGAAAAGCATGGAAATTTTGATCATTTATGGAAGGGTCCATATATTATTGTTACGTATAGGGGAGATGATTGGTTTATTCTGTAAGATAAAAATGGTGTTCAATTTAAAGGGGGTATTTTTAATAATAGATTTCTTAAACATTATTTATCTTGACAATGGAGGTAGTTTGTATAATAGTTGTGTATATTTGTTTTTATTGAAATAAAAGTACAGATGGAAGGTTAAAGAATTTGAATCCTGAAGAGAAGGCCCTGATATATTGAGGTTTTCCATTTTCCTTATTTAAAAAATAAATAAATAAAAAATCACAGGATAATATTGACATTCATCTGCAAATTCTTTGCTGCCTCACATGGAGGATAGGATCCCCAGTTGGAGCCAGTTGTTAGCACTATTTTATTTATAGGTGAGAGAAAGGAGTTTAAGTCCTAATAAAAGGATTAAAAATATGAAATTTTTCCTAATGAAACCATGGATTAAAATTTAAAGGTAGCTAAAGCAGTGAAAAAAGCGCTTGTGGTAAATGGTGAACAATTTGACGGTTGAAGATATTTTTAGCAAAAATATCAACGGTGAGGAATAGATCCGTTGTTAAAAGTCGTGAGGAAAAAGTAAAAATGGTGATTAGAGGTAAGGGTTACCCGATATGTTAGATCTACGGTGGAGGAAAAGTGAAAACATGATTGACTGTAGATAAGAAATCCACTGTGGGAAGATGTGTGGTAAAAGACAGATTGAAAAATAGCAGAAAGATTAACGATCAGCTTTAATCGACGGTGAGAATTACAAGTGGAGAAGATCAACAGCTAATAGGTGATCTATCGGGGGAATTTGCGTCCTAAAATGAAAAATCAGTGGAAAACAAAAAATAAAGGTGACGGTTAAAGGATGAATGGAATCAACGGTTCATAATGAAGATCAAGTAAATCCACGCCAGATACACGATCCACTAGGGGAATATGCACGACATAAGAGCAGATATTTCTCAGTGAAAAATAAAAAGTAAAGTTAAAAGGATCCAAGATCAACGATCTATGTGGGAGATGGATTAGACTTATGGCTAAGAATATCTATGCTCCCATGACATGCCCAAAGATTAAAAAAACATTGCCCCAACAAAAAACATACCATCTTCCATGTGGCAGATAGAGGAGAGTTTTGCTAGGAGAAAATTGGTAAGAGAAAACCATTTATCTTAATTCCAAAACCACCATTTCAAGAATATTATAAAAGGAAGGGGCGGGTGTTTAGAAGTTATTTGTCTTTTTGTGCATTGGAAGAAGAAGGAATATATGTGTGGACGAAGCCAAGTCAAACATTTACCTTTCCAACCGTCAATTATCCAAGTAGGTCACATTTTCACCTTCTTAGTAATATTTGGAAATGGATAGCGGAGGTGAAACCAAGACATAGGCCTTAGAGTTTCAGAAACTGGAAGAGGCTTTTGAAGATAGGGATGGAGACATTTTTTATACTATTGTGTCCTTTGGCCCAGTACACCAGTTAAAATAAAATTTAGAATCCTTTAAATACCCAAGCACCGACCTACATAGTGTATATCAGTCCCATTTCCATTTTTTCTACCCAGACCAAACCCTGAATTTTCCCGATTTTGTCGACCGGTGTGCGTCAAATTACTCTTCTTCTGAGAGAGTAATAATGGATGTTTATAGGACCAAAATACTCTGCCATGTCAACGCCCATATTGTCTAAAATTCCCTTGCAATCCCACCTTCATTTACCCTAAACAGAGAAGATTTCATAGAAGAATACCTAGTTCAGCAATTTAGACATGCTACAATTGAAGAAAAAAACTCCTTTTTCTTTCATTTTTTTAGGATTGATATTTCCCTTACAAACCAACCCTTTCCCTTGAATATCATCCTTTTCAATGAAGAATCCAAATTAGTTATCTCAATGCTGAGTCAATTTTTAGGTCTAGATACACACAGGTTTGTCCCATAATTGTTAATGAGTTTGTTATTCAAAATGAGTAGGAATCAGCCAAAATTACAGTTATGTCAGCTTACTTTCCTTAAATATGATGAATTCTTGGCTGAGAGCATCCATTCTCAGTTAGTGAATTTCCAAAATACCAAACATTTCAGATTTCAATCATACCTAGTCATAATGTTTCTATTTTTCAATGAAGAAAATATGCAACTTCCAGAAATGATACTTGTTGCAGAGATCAACAACGATTTTTTCAAATACATGAACATTTTGATGGCATAGATCTATAGGGTAATATTTCAGAATAGGTTACCTAGAGTACTTCCAGAGATGTAGGAGGCTTTTCAATTTGCTCCTCATAGAAGAGTGGGGGATTGGCTTTTATTGGAAGAGCATACCATAATCAGGTTTTATTGTTTTACACATGAACCGTATGTCTTACCAGCATTTATAACTTCTAGAGTTTTTTCTTTAGAGTTCATAATACAAAAGTTAATTGTTGAGAATGATAATTTTATAAGTTTTAAGAAATCTTCTGAGATTAAGTTTCCATGGAAAGTTGGTCAATTTATTATTAAAAGTAGAGTCATGCTCCCTTTAATTGAAGGTATTTTATAGGATATTAATTTTAAGAAATACACTCTAGTCAACTATGATCCACATCAGATCATCTCAGAAAGGAGGCAGTTGAATAAGAACGTGGCATTTGAACACCAGACTTTGGAAGGATTAGCTGAAAAAACTAATTGGATTGATTATTAGACAAAGATGAAGGATGCAAAGGCTTTCCAGGAAAATCCATCACCCATAATCAAATCAAGGGCAATAATAATTCCAACTCCAAGAAAAGTGGAAATGGTTGGTAAAAGAACTCACTCAGAGGCTATGGAGACTAAAGAAGAATATTTTGGGGCACCAAAAAGACAAAGGATTGAATTAGAAAGAGAAATGGTAGAGGTAGTTGAAGTTGAAAGTGAAGGAAAGAAAGAAAAGGAAAAAATCCCAGTTTTTTAAATACATGAGTATTAGTTCTCAAAATTACAAGAAACATCTAGTGACAAATTCATATCTAAAACTGACTTATATGATAAATATAAGAAAGAGAAGAATATTTCTTCAAAGGAATCCTTGAAATTGTACTCAGAGGTCAGGAATATCTCAAACAAATATGTTTCATTGGTTACTATTAAAATACAATTCCATAAATACTTTAAATCTAGCACTAGCCACCAAAAATAAAATAGCTAAGATGAGATTGAATTTGGAGGACACCCCAATGCATGATATGATTCATTTACATAAACAGACTGGAGAAGTCATTTATAGTGATCTGATGAAAGCCACTTTGAGGGTATCCAAGCTGTTGGTTGTGGAGCCTAATCTTCTAGATACAAAGATATTATTCAGTTGTGATTGTAACCCAGGAGTACTGTACACTCATTCCCCCTGCCTTGGGGTTTGGGGAAGCACCCCAAAAAAGGGGGTTCATGGGCAACACCCCCAAGTCACGGGGGTTCGGGGGTAGTGCCCCCGAGAAAATGGGGGTTCGGGGGCGTAGCCCCCGAAAAAAAAAAGTTGGGATGTGTGTTGGCCAACAGTATTGCGGACCCATGGTATTGGGTTAACCCTAGAATTTTTCCCATGGTATTTCCCCTATAAAAGAGAGCATTGTAAATCGACTGGATATGGTATTGTATTGTACTAGAAGAGAGACTATGAGAGTGTGAAGAGGAAGTGCAGCGGTTTTTCTGCAGGGTGTATAGGCTTCATCTTTCTGGACTGTAATAAAAGGACTGGCAAATTTCTTTGTGGACTTAGCCCATCATTTGGGTGAACCACGTTATATCTGTGTCTCTTTGTAATGTTTTAATGTGTTTTGCATCTTGTTTATTGATTTAACTGTATATATGTTATTGCTCTACGGTCCTGTTTTCTAACAATTGGTATCAGAGCCAAAAGGTCTATTTGGTTGGTAAACTCGCAGGAAAGAAGGGTTCCTGGTTTGAGTTGGAGCAATGGCGGAAGAAGGAAAGTTTAGGGTCGAGAAATTTAATGGCCAAAACTATCAGTTATGGAAGATGCAAATGGAGGACTATCTGTACCAGAAATATCTGTACCTGTCGTTGGGCGGAAAAGCAAAATAGTCGGAGGCTATGAAGGATGAAGAATGGGAGGTTCTTGACAAAAAGGAACTAGGAACAATACAGCTGTGCCTGGCTTCATCGGTGGCCTTCAATATTTCAAAAAAATAAACAAAAGAGGGTGTGATGAGCGCATTGAGTATGCTCTACGAAAAACCCTCGGCTTCTAACAAGGTATTTTTAATGAAGCGTTTATTTAATATGAAGATGTCAGGAGGTGGATATGTTGCTAACAATTTAGTTTAATACACTTACCAGTCAGTTAAGTTCTGTAAAAGTGAACTTTGATGATGAGGTTAGGGCTCTTCTAATCTTGTGCTCATTTCCAGAAAGCTGGAATAGCTTGGTCATGGCTGTAAGTAACTCTGTCCCTAGTTCAAACACTCTTAAATTTGATGATGTTGTTAGTGTTATTCTTAGCGAGGAAATGTGAAGGAAAAGCATAGGTGAGACATCAAGTAATGCATTGACCATGGAGAGCAGAGGGAGACAAAATGAGAGAGGAAGGAGCCCAGGAAATCGCGGCAAGTCTAAAAATGGAAGATCCAAGTCTAGGTTCGGAAAAATAGAATGCTAGAACTGTGGTAAGAAATGACATCTAAAGAAAGACTGCAGAGCACCAAAGAAGAAAGGTGAGAGGCAGCAAGAGACTACCCAGGAAGCTAATGTAGCAGGTGATGTGTTACAAGATGCTTTGATTCTTGCATTAGATAATACTAGTGATTACTAGGTAGTAGATTTAGGGGCTTCATGTCATGCTACACCCCATAGGAAATTCTTTTATGATTATGTTCAAGGTGATTTTTGGTATGTGTTATTGGGGGATGATGAACCATGTAAAATTGTTGCAAAGGGTAAGGTACAGATTAAGCTAAATAATGGAAATGACTGGTTGCTAAAGGATGTAAGGCACATTCCTGCTATGAAAAGAAATCTGATCTCAACAGGGCAGTTGGGAGATGGCGGCTGTTTATCTACGTTTGGAAAAACATGGTGGAAGGTCACTAAAGGATCAATGGTAATTGCAAAAGGAGACAGGATAGGTACGTTATATTTATGTCCTCATAATACTGATTATTCTATTTCTGTAGCTTCCACAGAAACAGGTGCAACGTTGTGGCATCATAGGCTTGGCCACATGAGTGAGAAGGGGATGCAAATTTTCCACTCAAGGAAACTGCTTCTAGATCTGAAGCAGGTAAGTTTGGAATTTTGTGAGAACTGTGTTTATGGAAAACAGAAGAGAGTTAGATTTCTCAGGGTTGGGAAACAAAAGAAGAGTGAAAAGTTAGAGCTTATCCATACAGATGTATGGGGACCAGCTCAGGTACAATCTCTTGGTGGCTCTCGTTATTATGTTACTTTTATTGATGATGCAACTAGAAAAACTTGGGTTTATTGCATTAGACAGAAATCTGATGTGTTTGATACTTTTAAGAAGTGGAAAGATTTGGCTAAGAATGAGACAGGAAAAAGGTTGAAATGTCTCAAATCTGATAATGGAGGTGACTACTGCAGCAAGGAGTTTGACAGTTACTGTTCACACAATGGGATTCGCAGAGAGAAGACAGTCCCTGAAACACCCCAAGAAAATGGTGTGTCAGAAAGGATGAACAGAACGATCATGGAGCGTGCAAGGTGTATGAGATTGCATGGAGGGTTGCCCTTACAGTTTTGGGCTAATGCTGTAAACATTGTTGTTTATTTAATAAACGGAGGGCCTTCAAGCGCTTTGGATGGTGGCATTCCAGAGGAGGCATGGACAAGTAAATAGGTAAAATACTCATTTCTAAGAACTTTTGGTTGTGAAGCATTTGTCCATATTGATAAAGATGATAGAAC
>LPNX010438492.1:31571-43098 GCA_001517045.1 Pseudotsuga menziesii
CTCTTCTGTTGTTAAAATGACTTCAATTAGAACTATTTTAAGTCTAGTGGCGGTAGAATATTTGCATCTTGAACAATTAGATGTAAAAACGGCCTTTCTCCATGGGGATTTGGAGGAAGAGATTTATATGCAGCAGCCACAAGGGTATGAGGTCAAAGGGAAGGACAATTTGGTTTTCAGGCTGAAGAAGAGCTTGGATGGCCTGAAGCAAGCTCCAAGGCAACGGTATTTGAAATTTGATAAGTTTATGACAGAACAAGGTTATGATAGATGTCATTCTGACCACTGTGTTTATTTCAAGAGGCTAGATAACGGAAGATATATTATCTTGTTATTGTATGTGGATGACATGCTTGTTGCAGGGTCTAACATGCAGGATATAAATGTGCTCAAAAGAAACTAGCTAAATCATTTGCGATGAAGGATTTGGGTGCTGCAAAGCAAATCCTTGGTATGAGAATAACAAGAGACGGGAAAAATCGCAAATTGACATTGTCTCAAGGTGAGTACATAGAAAAGGTGTTGCAGAGGTTTAGAATGCAGAATGAAAAACCAGTCAGCACACCTTTGGCAAGCCATTTCAAACTAAGCAAGCATATGTGTCCAGAGACACAGGAAGAGATAGATTACATGTCCAAGATTCCCTATTCATCAGCAGTTGGGAGCTTGATGTATGCCATGGTGTGCACAAGACCAGATATTGCACATGTAGTGGGAGTTGTGAGAAGGTATATGAATAATCCAGGTAAAGAGCATTGGAAAGCAGTGCAGTGGATTCTCAGGTATTTGAGAGGTACCACTTCTCATGCATTATGTTTTGGAGGTTCAGACACTGTTCTACAGGGATATGTTGATGCAGACATGGCTGGTGATAAAGACAGCAGGAGGAGCACCACAGGGTATGTGTTCAGTGTAGGTGGAACAGCAGTAAGTTGGATTTCAAAATTGCAACAGGTTGTTGCACTTTCAACAACGGAAGCAGAGTATGTTGTTGCTACAGAGGCTAGTAAGGAGATGATTTGGTTGCAGAGGTTCATGGAAGAATTGGGTAAGAAACAGGATAATAGTAGGCTATACAGTGACAGCCAAAGTGCCATTCATCTTGCAAAGAACTCAGTTTTTCATTCGAGGACTAAACATATAGAACTCAAGTACCACTTCATAAGATCTGTTCTAGATGAAGAATTGTTAAAACTGGAAAAGATTCACACTAGCCAGAATCCTGCAGACATGTTGACAAAGGGAGCAACCAGAGAGAAACTGAGTTCCTGCTCGGTTTCTATTGGCTTTAAAGCATGAAGGTGAAAAGAATAAATTTGCTAAGTCCAAGGTCCAGCAAGTGCAGTAGCGGTAGAGTTGCTGTGATTAGTCTCCAAGTGGGAGATTGTTGGTTGTGGAGCCTAATCTTCTAAATACAGAGATGTTATTCAATTGTGATTGTAACCCAGGAGTACTATACACTCATTCCCCCTGCCTTGGCGTTCGGGGCAGCGCCTCAAAAAAGGGGGTTCGGTGGCAACACCCTCGAGTCACGGGGGTTTGGGGGCAGCGCCCCCAAGTCATGAGGGTTCAGGGGCAGTGCCCCTGAGAAAATGGGGGTTTGGGGGCGTAGCCCCCAATAAAAACAAAAATTGGGATGTGTGTTGGCCAACAGTATTGCGAACCCATGGTATTGGGTTAACCCTAGAATTTTTCCCATGGTATTTCCCCCATAAAATAAAGCATTGTAAATCGACTGGATATGGTATTGTATTGTACTGGAAGAGATACTGTGAGAGCGTGAAGAGGAAGTGCAGCAGTTTTGCTACAGGGTGTATCCCTTCATCTTTTTGGACTGTAATAAAAGGACTAGCAAATTTCTTTGTGGACGTAGCCCATCGTTTGGGTGAACCATGTTATATCTGTGTCTCTCTATAATGTTTTAATGTGTTTTGCATCTTGTTTATTGATTTAACTGTATATCTGTTATTGCTCTGCGGTCCTGTTTTCTAACACAAGCTACAGTCCACGTTGTCTAAAACAGAAAATCAATTAAGACAAGAGAAGCTGGAGAAAAAAGTGCACCAGTAGTCGATTAAAAAGATTTAGGACAAGTAACACAAAAGATTTAAGCAGAAAAATAAAACACTATCCAGTTACTTCAAACAAAATTCAAAATCCCAACAACTCAATACATTCAGGCCTCTGAATTCACTGAGTTGGAAAAAAAAAATTGTCTCAAGAATTGAATGACCACAAAGCAAGATTGTTGAACCTAGTTGAAGAACCTAAACAATGGGAGAAGGAAAGAGGTTTCCTTATTGAAAAGATTGATGTGTTAAATGAAAATAAATTAATGTTGGAAAGGGAAAAGGGAGATAAAAATCAAATAGAAGTAATACCAGCAGTACAACCAAACGCTGAAGCAATTGTACAGGCTATGTCACAAGTTATCTTGAGAGATAAAGAGATAATTGGTTTAAAAAATCTGATTCTTAATTTGGTTGATGAAGTTAAGAAGAAAGAAAATTATTGGAGAATAAATATAAAGATTGTTGGAAAAATGAGAAATTAATGAAGCAACTAACAGGTCGGTTACCAGTGCAAGGACCTAGACATCTCCTTTGGGATATGTTGATTTCAAAAGCCACCAAAATTAGACCCTACTTGAATTTTATTTAGGATAAGGAGATGGTGTAAATTCTGCTAGGCAGAGTTGTACAATTGTGAAAGAGGATTTGAACAGGAAACCATTTGAAACAACTAAAAATACATAAATTTACTTAATACTATGTTTGAAGAGGAATAAGGACGATGGGAATCAAATATAGAATTATAGCCATTACTTGGGATATTGAAGGTAGTAGGAAAGCATCAACACATAGAAACTATGCAAGCAAAAATTGGTATAATGCTACATCAAGTTAAAACTTTCAAATCTTCATTTGTACCCTTGTTTCAAAAAGGATTTCCTTCTTTTTTGGAAGAAGATGGAAGACTTATTTCTCAAGCTGAGGATCAAGCATTATTAGTCAAATATAGATTGGATCATAGAAAATTTGAATACATGGCTCAATATTTGTCAGCAAAAATCATATTTGACAAGCTAGCAGTGGATTTTGAGTTGGCGAATATGTTCAAAACAATTAGTGGTCAGCTGCCACCTATATCCTATGTGGACCATGTAGAATTGAGATTTCTTTCAAGGGAGATGTCCAGTCTAGAGTTTCCATCTAGAGACTAATGGAAGACAATAGAAAATTTTGGCAAGATGAAATATAAGTTACATCAATGAAGAAATTCATCTTAAGGCCTGAGTTATTTTGAAGACAATAAAGTTTTGAATAAGTTAATAAATTTTCAAGTAGTTAACGGAATAAGTTTGTTAGAAGACAATTGACATATGTAATAAGGCAGTTACAAATTCCTATTTTTAGAATGTAGGTAGTTACCAGCTAAAGGACCAATTTTGTTGTATTTAAGAACTATTTTGAAATGTAATGAGGGTTGGAACCTGTGAGCAAGAACTTATTTTTCTAAGAGAGATTCAATATTAATAAAAATATTACAGATCCAAGAAGGTTTTCTACCAAAGATTCTTATGTTATTCATTTTATATTCTGTACTTTATTTCCTTTATGTGAATGTGTTTCCTATTTATCTTTTCATTCTGTTATATTTTCATGCTTGGATAAGTGTATATTGAATCAGAATTCATATGTTTATGCTCTGGTTCTCTTATTTCTAGCATCCGCAAACTTTTTCTTCTAAATTTAATATTGCATTCATCCCTAGATTCCCATATTAATGGATTGTTTCTTTTTCTTCCTTATCACCATACAATTGACACTTTGACTGTAAAAGAATGACTTTCCTGCCTCTGTTAAGAATTCCATTACAAAGCACTATCATTAATTATTTTTATATTTGAATCCATGTCCAATCACTACTTGTTTCAGCCATTATTTCCATTAAAACTTGTTTCCTTTTTAAATGTATATGGACTATGCGTTTATCTATTGAGAGTTCCCTCTCTGGTAGGCAAGAAGACAAATTTCCTCCTAAATATTGGTTTTGTGGTTACCTTAGGATTATCCTCTCATAACCAAGGGTAAATTCTGAGTGATAACAGTGCCCAAAAATCGAGGAAGAAGCAATCCTCAAAGCACAATAGTTTGACCTTATCTATGACCAATCAGGTTACCTTTACACCATCATACTCGATGATCCTCGTGTTGGATCCTCACGATGAGAAACACTGGGGCATCACATGTTGATTATGGATTCATTGGCTTTGTTGTCCAGCATCCCCACGTGTACATGGCATCTCCTTCGATGTCACCTCACTCCGGTAACACCCCTATTGTTTCCCAACCTGGCTACGCCCTTGAATTTTTACACGCAACGGCTTATTCCAGAGCCACACCTTCATATGCATCTCCTACACCCATTCCTCACGTTCATGGACTGAATTTACTAGAACCTGTGTGTAATGTAAAAATTGTAGGCTTTGAAGCCCCTCCAGTCTCTCCCGCCTACAACCCACCACCTGTGCAACCTACACATGCTTCGGCCATGAATCCTCTTGTTGCTCAAGCATAGTTCTATGCTCAACATAACCTCCCCAATCAACCCTCCCCCAATATACAACAAGGGTAGGGAAGAAGATAGACAGGTAGGAACTGTGGAAACAACCAACCTCAAGGGGGAGGTCAACAACCCAACCCTCCTAATAACAACGATTCTAATGCCCCTGCACAAAACCCCCATCATCCACTTAGACCTAGGAATAACCCTCAGTTTAATATTAACCATATGTGTACCATTTGTGATTCTTATGGCCATTATACACACCAATACCCCCAGATGCATCACATTCTCCACCTATTACAAGCCAAAAATCAACATGAAACTAACGTTGTCACTCCGGCACATCCAAACTAGTGACCACAATATCCTCTTCCTATGGTTCTACAGAACTAGTTACCAAATCAAGGTATGGTTATAAACCAACCATTGGTCCAACAAAACATCGCAACCACTTCTTCGAGTTAACCCATCGATCATGGTGTTCATCATATTATGACATTGTCATCTGATGTGAACTTACATAATAGATGCAACCATTATGGCACCACCACAAAAACCATTAATCCCTCCCTGACATCTAACTCCATTTATCTTGATATGTCCATACATTTTCCAAGACCCCCCCCCAGACATGACTTCCAAATTCCCTAGGTTCCCTTTGCATCGTATCATGAACAATCACACTGCTAGAGCTGCTCTTAATTATAGTATCATCGATGAATTGACCCAGTCTCCCTCTGCCATGTCCACTCTAGAAGTCCTGAGAACTTGTCCTTCACAACGCAAATCCTTGTTATATGCTTTAGGTGTCGTTGAACCATCTGAATTGAGGTTGATCACTTTTGACTTGGATCAAGGGGAACCTCGGATACCATCATCCGTAGCCTTCTAGGTTCCTATTACCGTTCAAAATTTGTTCATTCATCGATGCATCATCGATGAGGATGCATCCACTTGCATTATGTCAACCTTATTTTTGCAGAAGCTTAGATCCCCAACCCTTCAACCCTTAACCACTGCCCTTCACACTTACGATGGTTGCGCTTCCCAACCACGAGGCGTTCTCATGAATGTCCCCATCGAGTTGGTAGGTAAAACTATTTTGATTTACATTGAGGTTGGGAATGCCTAGCTATATTATAGTCTTCTCCTTGGACGTAGTTACATGTATGCAATGTGATCCCTTGCTTCAATCGTCTTCCTACTCCTAGTGTTCTCCCAAAATGGGAATATTGTGACCATTGACCAGTTGATGTACTAATATCCTAAAGGACCGGCCACTTTAAAACATGTCCTCCCTACCAATAGTTGCGTATCCATCCCCTCCTTGTTTATCGTTGGTATAGGACTGTTTATTGGCACCCCTCTGATTGAAACCTTTTTGTCCCTACCATCTCCTCCCTCTATAGCTGAAATATCGGATTTGTGCACCATCGCATCCAATAAACTGTCGACCTCGTCGCATCCTTAGTGGCAACCCTAACCACAGACCACACCCACCTCTATCCTTTCTCTCGAGAATTATTAGGGTTCATTTCCCATACACAACATCCTCTTTCTCTTTCCACCATATGGAATCATGAGTAAACTAGTAATGGATACTCTTAACCTTCTAGGATTCACTTTGGGAATTCAAGTGTGGTACCTCAACCCACCCAACCCCACACCAACACCAAAAATCATGATGAAACCAATCCAACCTATTGATACAATGTCACACCCACCTCCTGGTACAAAATTGACTATTTTTTCATCTACTCATGCACCCCCTCCTCCCATGAATACTGGGGCTAAGGCACCAAAATCCCCTACAGAACCATGTACACCTCCTACTTATCCCTTATGCAATGTCATTGGACATGAAACTCAAAATTTCCCTAACATGTTGTTTCTTCATACCCACATGCGCACAATAGTCAAGACCAATGACACTCCTGTTGTTAATGTACCAAACATCCCTACCACTCCCTCCTCATTAATCTCCATCGGAACTCCCTTGAGTTTTAAATCACTACCCTCGAAGAAATTCACCCTCTGGGTTCTTCTTCGGCTACCACCAACACCATATTTATGATCTCAAATTCCAATCTTCCTTCCCCCACATTGACTGCAGAAAATCCCTTTGATCTATCTCGGCAACACTTTCATAACAACGAAGAGATCCTTAAATCTCTCATGACTCATTATCATTATCCTTGGTATGACCTGCACCATCACTCATTTTTCATCCCCAATGACCCTTCTTCATCGTTGGACCATTTCTTTGTCGAATCAAAAAAATTTATTCATGGAAGTGTCGATTGGTTCAAAAACCCAATCCCGACCACAATGTGGAGTCATTTCTTCCCATTGAATTTCATATTCAATCTCTCTGCATTTTCAGCCAGCTTCTACCTGATACTTCACCATTGGAACAACGCCTACTTGTGCTTGAACAAACTGATGAGGAACATCGCAGTGCGCTCCAAATTATCGAAGCAATTAAGACCCGATCGAAGTCCCATTATGAATCCCACATCCACCCACTCACCTTTAATGCTGGGGACCTTGTCCTTGCCTATGATCAATGCCGTGATAAGACTAGAAAAGGGAAGTTTGAATCCATGTGGCATGGCCCTTATTTCATCCATCATCGTCTCAGAAAGGGGGCATACCTCTTTGTTGACTCTAAAGGTCACCTCTTGAAGAATCCTCGCAATGGGATCTACCTCAAGAGATTATATTCCTAATTTGACCACCCTGAATACCCCTGTTTCATAGTTTTTCTTTCCTTTTTGCATCATTTTTTCAACAAGTCTCACAATTTGTTTCCTTGGTTGTTCCATATAAATCCTACCTTTCCATCCTATGTCGGTTTCGTTGATGGCACAAGTAGATGGTATCCTAATCTCGCCTCAGCTGCGTGGGTCATTTATTCCCCATCATATGAGTTGATCCATATCCATGGCATGTGTGTTGGAATTGCTACCAACAACTAGGCTGAGTACAACGGTGGCATTGGTCTCCTAGACGCCACCCTTCACTTAGGTATTTGTCATCTTGATGTCTTCTTAGACTCCTAGCTGCTTGTCTCCTAGTTGAATAACAAATACCAAGTACGCGATCCCTACCTATTTAGAAAGCTCCCACACACTAGATAATTGGTTAGATATTTCGAATCCATATCATTCATGCATGTTCCTAGAAGTCTCAATAGTGTAGTGGATCAAATGGATAATGGCGTTCTAGAGTGGCACATAAATCATCAAATATGGGAAATAAATTGCATCATGCATCATCATATATTCATGCATACATATGCCATCTACATCATATAGGAATATTCATCATCATAAAACGAGACTCATATAACACATAAAAATACAAAAAATGTGCATCCATGTGCATCTATATCAAAATCAGTTTGGCTTCTCCAATCCAGTACAAAAAAGGAGAAGCCCCATAGGATTTCTCATCCGATAATACATATGATATAAAATTCCCCATGATCAAATGCATTGGGGGTAGCATCACAAGTTGTTAGTCCGATTCATCCTCCTTTGACTTTGTGTCCTCCTCCTCATCTGATCTCTCCTCCTCCATAGGCACATCTCCCTATGTCACTGCTCTGACATACTCAACAGCCATCACGACCCAATGGCTTAAGTATAAAACTACAAACCCGTTAAATATAAAATACCTAAAATTAAAAATCATAATTATGAAACAATAAAGGGATTTAAACTGTAATGTAAAATTTTACAGCCACACAAAATGAAAGGAAGAAACGAGAAAATCTAAACAGGAAAATAATAGTAATTATTGACATACTTGAAATTTCTACTATGTAGGGTTTTGTTCGGTTCAACATACCTTACAAATTTTAATCTTTAGAATAATCAGGTTACTCCAAACTCATCCCTAATAACTCTCTCCCAAAACTCTCCCCTCAAAATTTCAGAAAATAATGAAATAGTGATTAGGTTTTTTTAACACCTTGTATAATTAATTTTAAAATTGAAATTCCTGCTCAATTTTTAGTTTATGAGAAAATAATTTGTCGACTTTTTATTTTCAATTTTCAATACATCGATGCGCTCTTTAACTAGACGCATTGGGGATTCATAGTTTGAAGTGAACCATGAATAAATACTTCTAAATAATTTCAGAATGGAAGTGCGCCATACAAATCTAAACACCTCGATGTGGTTAGGTTTTCAGGATGCATTGTTAATATCCAAACAAAAATAAAAATAACATATTACGGTTCATAAAAAATTTCAACTGCATCGGTGCATCTTTATATACTAAGTGCATTGATATCGACAATAATGAAGACATAATAGATAACAATCCTCTATCAAATATAGCAGATAGTTTCTTTTCATTATTTTTTGTGGTTGTTCCACCATGGTGCGTATGTGGTTTAGAAGCATTGGTACCTCATTCATTTACTCAAAATGCACTAATACAGTTTGTTATTATGATGCATCATGTAAATTAAAAATCACTAATGTAAGATTGTATTCCTTATTTATGAAGCTTGAAGAAGATATTATTCCATATCTATAAAGCTCAAATTTGGAGATTATGATTGATAATGAGTGGTGAGCAGAATCGTGGGTTTCGGTCGTTATTATGTGTAAAATAAATGGGACATAATTCTGAATCCCAAAGCTATGAAAATCATTGATAGCGGCCACGGTGTTTATGATAGCTACCATTTCTATGATATGGAAATTAATTAGCTGGGTTGTTGAATCAGATGGCACCACTTATATATAGATCCCAAGTATATACAAATATACCCTACTCTAGACAATGGCAGAGTAGGGTTGGGGGTTAGGGTGTCTTGGGTTTAGGATTTGTAAATAAAATATATAATCTTGAATTATAACATTGTTGACATTCAATTTTATTTAATTACAAACCCAACTTCAAACACCTGGCATACTATTCATTTCCCTAGACAATGTCAAAAGAATAATGGCTCCTTTTTCAAAAGTTAAATTTAATATAATTAATAACTTTATTTGGAAATTATTAAAAAATTTAACAATATTAATTACTTTCTATTTATCAAATATGTAAAAATGATGGACATTTTTGTTGACTAGATTTTTGTGGTAATTTGATATTTCATCATAGTGGTTACACACATACACACATGGGAGCTTTATTATTTCATAAATATACTTTACAAGTATGAGGAAATACTTTGAGTTAAAATTTGATATTTCAACATAAACCCAAATACATTTATTGTTTAAGTTTGTGGTAGTGTCTCTACGTGGTGCACAATATTAACGATGATATTTAGGCAAGGTATCATGATTCTCAAAAATCACTCCAAATAGGGGATATGCCACATAGTTCCACCCATCATTTCCTTTATATGGCTTGGAGCCTTCTCTTCCTCGGAGATATTGAAGATTGTTGAGGGGATTTGTCATTATTGACGCTATGGGTTCCTCTCTTTGTTCTTGTTACTTGACAAACATGATGTTTGGGCCTACCTTAAAAGCTCTAGAAGTAGAGAGAGTGGGTCAATAAGATAGTATGAGGCTCCTTACTCATTGTGCATGGAACCCACAATAGAACTCGAACAACTAATAGAAATGAACCACTTGCATATTAATAGTTTGGACATGAATAATAATATTGAAATTCACTATGCCCATATCAAAATTTTGGACATGAACAATAATATGAAAATGAAATTTTCCACAAATCAAAGAACCATCATATTGAGAAAAATTTACAAGATTGAGTTAATGTTGAATAGTACTTGATACCCCCTTTTCACTAGTGATATTATTTAATCACCATTTGTGGCCCTCAACCACTTATGTTGACCATTATAAATAATTATAGTTGAAAATAATCCCTTGAGAACATCCAAGATTCATTTGATGGAATGCAAAATCAAATGTACAATAATTTTAAAGAATGGGGACAGTTCAGTTAATAGTTAAGGAACACAAACAATTGGATCTATAGGAAGAGGAGCAATATAAGGAAAGTATATGTAAGTTACAGGAAGATGTGAATCAATAGTTAAGAATATTAAGGAGTAGGGTTTAAGTCAAGTGTGGTCCCTGAAGTTCTTGAGAATAAGTTTGTTAGAGAAACAAATTGTTTAAACGCAAGATTTTGCATTTCTATTGATAGTTTAATAAAGATAATAGGTCAAGACCCCCTTGAAATTGAAGTGTGTATTGTCTATAAATGTAGGCATTGTGCATTTTTTGTTACATTAACCATGGTTATGAGAATATTTCTTTCTAGTGTACATCTTGCTTTGAAGGCATAATAGTGATTTTCCCTAAATGAAAATATGAAATTAAGAAGGAACACTCAGTAAAATTTATAATAGTGACCAAAATTTTATTAGGTCACTCAATAAAAGGTGGAAAATCCATTAGCCTACTTGGTCAAATTTGAGGTTATAGTGGATATTTTTCACCTAGATTATAATTAAGGTTCCCCAATGTAAAACAAGAAATGAATGATATCACTATACATTGAAAAATTGATCCCGTGCCCTTTGGAGGGAACCCATATTTTAGATAAGCAACGTAGGGACATGATAGGGACATGATAGACACTTTATAAATGAAGGATCCTAGGTGGATGTTCAAGGAAAAATTAAAATTTGAAGCTATTGGAACTAGTGAGGACGATTCAGTAGGGGACAAAGATCTACTCATATCCATGTGACATGCACTTTGTTCTAGAAAAATCCCAAGGATTTAATTTACTGAACAAATAATAAATTTAAAAAGAAATACAAGGTCGGTGATAAGTACATGACCAAACCTATGAAGGCGAAGGATTGACATCAAGGTAATCAAAATAGTGTTTTCATTGTAATATTCATATGCATTAGAGGAAATTTCAACTCAAAATGGGCCTCCTAAAATGAACTGATAAAATAATAGTTAAAATAATAAAATAATATTTATTAATTTTGGAGGAA
>LPNX010438492.1:43286-82287 GCA_001517045.1 Pseudotsuga menziesii
GTGTTTATATATAATTAGTTTTTAAAGATATACCTTGCTCATTAGAATAAAGAAAATTTTCTATATGAGATAATAATAATAAAAACGCTTAACCCAATACTATCATATTATAATGGGGAGAAATATTGATTTTAGATCAAGATATTTTGAATTTGCTTGGGTCCATTGTATTTATATAGTTGTATGCGAGGTTAAGACCCTAGGAATTATTTTTCTATTTCGATTTTGAATTATAATTGTTGAGATTGTTGTAGCATCTTGAAACTCTTTCAACTATCAAGATGCTTTACATTTATGATGCCTTTTATTTATGTTATATATCTTTGTATATAAAAGAGCACTATCATCGCTAAGCAGAGGGGGTTGATTGATACTCTCCAAAAATAAAAGACTTAGCCTAAGATTGTGCAAGTTATTTTACTAATACAAATGGGTTTTACTTTTAATTATTGTGCGTAAAAGTAAAAAGTTATTAAGTTATTGTTGTTGGTATATAGTCTTGCTTGTATCCTATTCTAAGGAAATAGGGCACAATCCAGACAGTAAGTGTGATACTTAATTAATAATTTGTTCTTTTAAATTTTCTTGTTAGCTTAATTATTTGTATTTAATTTCAATTCATTTCATTTTTCTTGTATGATCATTTCATTTTTTCTATTTAATTGTTACAAGTTCACTTTCAATTTTGAATTCAAATTATACACTTTAGTTTTGTGTGGTTATATTAACCTTTAGAAGATCATTTTATATTTATCAATAGAAATAATCATACCATTGTATGGTTATATTTGACTTGTTGAATGTGTTCATTTCATTTGAATGTGGATGAGAGGGGGTGTTTTCTGCGAGCGCTCGTGGCTCTTTTGTGGCAATGTTTTGCAGTCGGTGGTGGTTGTGTGGATGGATGTGGTAGTGCAGTTGCATATGTTGTTTGATAGTCGTATGTTTCCAGTGGGCTCTCTTGCAGCCTTTTCTTGGGTGTCTTGCTTGGAGTGGACATGGGTGCTCTGGGTTTGAGCATTTTCTTTCCTGGTGCTTTTTTCTTGACCGCTTTTTCCTGTAGGAGCATCGCAGTGGTTGTTGTTCTTTGGACTATGGTTCGTTGGGTGGAATGTTGCCCTTCCCATTCTGGAATCCGGTGGGATTTTTCTTTTCTTTGTTGTACAGGATCTACCTGATCTCTGTGCAGCTTTCTTTATTGCTAGGTTTTGATGATTCTCTGGAGTTTACAAAACTGTTAAAAGTTTTGATATAGATGAATAATTTTTTTGTTTTATGTTGACAATGTATGGGGAATTATTTTTTCTTATATACATATGTGAATGTAATTTTGTGCTTTGTTGAAATAAAATTACGAATTTTTCTGAGGAAAAAAAAAAGAGTAACTACAACTTTAATTCTAGAATTAATTGCAACTTATTTGTATGGCACATTATAGATATTAGTATCAAGAAAATATAAGGCTTGCACATATAATGCATGATGTGTTGTAAAAGACTTGTAATCAGGTTGATGAATAAAATATTTTATAGTTGACCACCCTATATTTAATTGATAAGATGATTAAAATGATTGCAAGTTTGCAATTTCTTAATTTTTTTTGTAATCTTGCAATTTTGTAAATAATTGTCCAAATTGTAATTTGTACCTTGTAAATGTAATTAGTAATTATTGTGAAATTGTATTAATGATTGTAAATTGTAATTCTATTCAAGATTGTAAGTTTCAATTATATTTGTCATTGTGTACAATTTGCAATTAAAATTATAGCAAATATAAATAATTTGACATAAATCAAATTGAATCACACACATGAATCATACTCATCGACATAAAAAATATACTACACAAAAAATATATCATAAAATAATTTGACAACCCATTGAGTTCATAAAAAAGTAAGTCCATATATAAACAATAAAAAATATTACAACGTGATCACAAAATCAATGGCCACCACCACCATCACCTAACATCATGTAACGTACCATCATCGTCATCATCATGACCACCTACTAAACATAAACACCATTTAACATAACCATCGCACAAGTATGACAAACATAATCTAACTTCATATACATCTATCATCACCTATAAAACATAAGCACCATCTTACAAAGATATAAAAAATAGCTAACATAATGTAACATACATATCAAACATCTCCTAACATACGCATGTAAACATTATCTACCATCATCTAACATATACATTTAAGATATTTAAACATCATCTAACACACAAATTTAATAATAACATCTAACAAAACACAAGTTTCATTATCTAACATAACCATCACACACGCATCTAACTAACTCCATCTAACATACACATCTATCAAGCACTCCTAGCAAACATATCTAATCTGACCTAACATACACATCACCATCAACGTATATAAATAAACATCAACATGAAAAATGTAGTGTGTGTGTGTGTGTGTGTGT
This sequence comes from Pseudotsuga menziesii, assembly GCA_001517045.1. NCBI lineage: Eukaryota > Viridiplantae > Streptophyta > Pinopsida > Pinales > Pinaceae > Pseudotsuga > Pseudotsuga menziesii. The sequence continues at coordinate 45,737 of LPNX010438492.1, forward strand.
GTGTGTGTGTGTGTTGTGTCAACAATAATATCAAACTCATGATACATTCTAAATATACATCTCCAATCCAATAACTACTATAATATATCGTGTCCACCAGCAGAGACATTAATGCCTATGTTAGGAGAAAAAGTAGACTAGAGAGAAGCATAGATATATCCATCAAGAGAAATCTCACCCACTACAACCATCCTATATGGAGTTGAGGTGAGTGGAGTAGGAGATGGTGGAGTGGCTAGTAGAATGAGTGGATGGATAAGAGATAGTGGTGGATTTATTGGGTGTGGAGTAGTAAATAATGGTCAGTCGTGATCATGGTTAGGAGGAGGGCGAATAATTGGAGCATGAAATGGCAACGCACTTGCATCATGGTGAGGAGTAAAAGGTGGAGCATGAGATGACTATGTTAGCGCATCATGGTGAGGTGGAAGAGGTGGAGCATGAGATGATGATGCTCCAACGTCGTCACAATGAGGAGGAGAAGGAGTTGGATGAGGATGAGAATCTCCATCCTCTTCAGATGATGTAGACTGATTAGTTGGCCTCCAAGCATATAAAAGTATGGATGCACCAACTATATAATGCATCAACAATTGCGTATACTAACGCACCATCGTCCATAACTCTACAAGATCAGGGCCTCACAAGATATCTACGACTCATATGGGATCCACTCCTCATCGAACCTGTAATGTCCCCGACCCTTCGACCAGCGAAGAGGACGCTACCATACCATTATCTATCTGGGCAACTAGCCCCGTGAACATATACATAAAAACTGAAATGCTTTGAAACTAAAACATGGATAGATCATTACCATTCAGCGGAAGAAAAAACATACATTCAAGCATTCAGCATGTTCATTCTAATTCATTAAATGGTAAATACAATTGCAGAGATGAAATAGACAAGAATACTTATCTTTCAATGAAGCTCCCCACAACCAGCTATGTCACTGCAACGTTCCACCCAACCACAGGCCAGTGTGCTCCTTAATCTCTCAGCAACAATGCCACCCCTAAGTTGGGCCTGATTCCCCAAGGAATAAGGAAACTAAGCAGTCTCACACATAACCAAAGATACACAACTCATCCAAGCCAACACAGTTTGGTTTATCAGGCCATCAGGGAGCTGGGAAAAGTTGACTACTAAGATGGTGGGCTCACTGAAGAGATAAGGACACCTGCACCATAAATAGCCTGACTTATAGAACACCCACACACACCCAACACAAGGAATCAGTCCCTTCTCTACTACACAGTCCCTCGGGCCCTGAATTCCCTTCCAGTGCTATTCAGGGGGTGTCGAGAAAAAATCCATCCCTCTAGCTCTATCTATGAGGCTCCCAAACACACCAAGTTTATCAAGCAAACCAATCCTTCATTCCCACTCCAAAATATTCCAAGTACCAACCACTACATACACACAACAAAATCAAGCAATTCGCAGCTCTGGGGAAGACAAAGGAAACATCATCGCAGCCAAAATGGTGATACATAGCTCAGACTGAGCAAAATGATCTCAGAGTTGTTCTTGGCCCTAACGTGGCCAAAACAACTCAGCAACCACCCACACTCATGGGGAAAACAATAGCCATGATTTCTCCACTGAAACAACGGTAAATACACATCTCAAAATTGGAAGAGGAATCAGATGCAACAGACTCTCAGTATGGAGATGGATTCGTATACACAAACCCACAAATTAAAGGAAATTGCAAACTCAACAACATCCAAAAATGAGATTTACACCTATAGCAACTTCCATCTGTTTGAGAGAGAGCCTAATGGGACTGTTAGATGATGGGGAAAAAACATTCAGGGTCCAAAATCGTGAATGAGAGCTCCACACATCCAAATCATGACGGTAAGGCCACCCACACAGGGAAAATCGTGAATTCCCAAAAACGGCTCTCGCAGCTCTCTACGTAAGTGAAAATTAAAGAATGGGGGGTCATGGTGGCTTCTCTTGCCCATGTGAGGGTCAATCAGCTCCTTGGTGGAGTGTGCATGTGGGAAAGGATTGACAGTCCTGCCACACACCACTACCCAGGAAATAACGGCCCCCAACTAACATTAAAGGTTTTAATGTGGTAGTTGACTAATTGAGACAAAGAAAGGTGAGTAAGTCAAAAGGGTGGGTGACAACTAAATGGGTTATCAACTAACACTTGGATTTTCTCCATTGGCCCCAAGGGATAAATAATTTCCCTCCAAATCCTTAGAAAAATCATGCCCTTTTCAATATGGTTGCATTGACATAACTGGATGTGGGTATTTTTAATTAAAACACATGTTTACATGATGCCAAAATTAATATGTGCCGGTTAGCACAATACACCATCAGTAACAATTTTCATCATCGGAACATAAAACAACTAAATCGATGGTGCAGCTTTTTCCTTTAGCTCCACACCACGATTAATTACAATATATACATCATATACATTTTAATGCAAACGAGGTCAAAACCAGGGTGTTACAGAACCAATAGTGTGGAAAACTTAATTACCACATCATGTCTAAACCTTTGATCTGGCCTACGTCATAGGCCAATTTTAGGATATGCAAGAACATTTTCCTCTTGCATATCCTCATCATCTTGAACTAGATCAAGAGGCACCTCCTTAACCAATGTTCCAATGTTTCAAAATATATAGTACACATCAAATATAATTAGACAATTTCATTAAAAAAATTAATAAAACAATTTGAAGAAAATGTTAGAATATATTTCATTTGCATTAAATAAGACAATAAAATGTTGCAACTATACTAATTTTAACATAGCACCAATATTACCTCCCTCATCTGGTGGCTTAGCCTGGGTGAAAAATATGTTTGTACATGCTCTCTAGTACAACTCATCACTATGGATAAGGCAGAATGTCCATTGAATGGTCCTCCTTGTTGGATAACATCTAAAACACCTCTAATGCGTTCCATGTTGGGAAGTCGAGGTACCCCCTCCTAGGAATCATCTGTCCCCACATTCGCATATGCACCTTAGTTGAAATCCTATGAGGGAGGCGGTAAAATGATGGCCTCATGGCCGAAATCCTCCCAAAAAATAAACAAAAAATCTCTTAACCAAAATGAAATTTATCCCTCTCATCAAACACTGCATGACATTGATCAAGGGAAAAAAAAATTGCTGTTAAAAAATGACATACCACCTAATGCATCTAGGTGACCATACTAAAGAATCTACATAATATAAAAGAGGGAAACTAATGCATTTCCCATCATTGGTGGAGTGTATGATGCTCATAACAAAGAGTTAGAGGCACCTTACCTCCTTCCAATCAAAAGCACAGATCCACCATGCACCTGAAAATCAACAGGATTGACGAGGTGTGTAGTGATATATCTCTAAGAGTATGTGAGCTGACTCTCTGCCACAACACCTACTGGGACATCAAGTAACTAGGGAAAATCCTCCCCTCTCTTGGATAGGATAGTGATGAAATATATATCCTCCTCAATGGGATGTAACCACTGACTGGGACTAATACGAAATGCATGTCTTCCATTCTTCCAATACAGATGAACTGTGCCAACAAAGATGAGTTCCCCTTGAGGGATGTAGCCTCCTGATAAAACTTTGGAAGGCCTACAACCAACAAGAGGTCTCGTGTGTGATTTTTGATGGGACAAGGGAACAAATACTTCTCCCTATATTTGTCCTCCCAACCGCGCATGAAGTTGTATGGATCAACTCGTGCATAATGTTGCTAAGTCGCCTCTTGCTTCTAACATCTCTAATACACATATAACATCCATTAGTCTCATAAATAGGCATAAAAAATATTTCATTAATTGAGTATGTTATCTATTAACATAAAATAATAAATATTTTCTCAAAATAAATGGATTTGACAAGAGGTGCGCCTAAATTAAAGGAACGCACCACCCATGGTGCTCTTTAAGAAGACAAGCACTCCAAACAATGCACTAGTATAAAAAAGTGCATCGGTGAGCATGGTAATGTTTTTTAATATATTGTGTTTAATGGTGTGTCTAACATTAGGATGCATCAGTGCATCATAGAGAATTTATAGCACCATAAATGGTGTGCATATGTTAATGAGCACACCATAGTAGGTGCAATTTTTGTGGGTTTGTGACATATTCAAAAAATAATAATGCATTTGCTACATGGAAGTGCACCGTAAATCCATTGTGCACATGTTCTTATTGTGCACCAGATAAAGAGGTTTTATTTAAAAAAAAATCTATGCCAGTGCATCCTGCATTAGGAAGCACTGCTCCATTCTAAATAACTCATCACATCGAGAACAGTGCACAAGTATTAATGGATCAGACTAGGATAGTAGAAGTTCATTGTGAGTTATATGGGGTTAATGGTACATATGTTATACATCAGTGCATTGTACCACCATTGTGTTAACATTTATAGTGCGCACCGGTTAACGTGGACATGACCAAAATACTTCTCCAATGCATTGATGACACGTTTAGTGGTATGCTAGAAACATGCCAGTGAATCATGAAAGTGGTGCGGTCGGTTAAATTAAGCACACCACTTAAAGTTATCATTTTTAAATAAATTGTGTTCATTTATCCAGTGCTCTTAGAACACATCAACACATTGTCTAGGGGTGCAGTTGTATTTATATTACGCACCAGTGTTACATTTACAGTTTTAATTAAAAATAATGTTAATCGATGAAATTGTTTTTATATTATGCACTAGTAGTGCATTTAAAGTTTTTATTCAAAATTATGTTAATCAGTGCAGCTTTATTTATATTACGCAGTAGTATTACATTTATATATTTTATTAAATATTGTGTTTATCAAGTTCTACAAATTATAGTGCACCATGTGTGTGGTGCACTGATGACGTAAACACATTGCTACCAATTCACCCTATAAATTTACAGCATGCTCAGTCTAGTTGTGCGAGTCGAAAAGCTCGAACACACCACACTGAGTTTTTAATTTTTCTTTTGTAATTTGGGAAAAAAAAATATGAATTCTCAAATTTAATCTGCTAAAAAATTAAATAGTGAAGTAACAATCAATTTACCTAGTCCATTGTGTGTTGGGGAGGCATCGTGGCAATGCATGTAAAATTTGAAATTTTTCCCATTGTTTGGAAAAATTCAAACTCTAGTCGACAACCAATGGGAGATAGCAATGTCACCACATGGTGCACGGATGTCAAGGAATCTAAGTAGGTAATGTATGGCACCATTGTTGATGGCCTCAGAAGAACTGTATAATGGTAAAATATTTTTTTGGTTAGGTATTTTTTATATTAAACCTTGTATCAATGCACCTGAGTGTTGAATGCCTCTGTGTGATATATAATATATAATGCACCATTATAGTTCTGTTGTTTTATCTGGAAAATTTTAACCCTAACTCAGTTCCCCCTATTCAATGACGCACATGTGTGATGGATAATACCAAACGCACCGCAAATAGAAATTTGAAATAAAAAATATAGTAATGTTTTTTTTTAATTTGAAAAGTTTTAAACCTAAAGTAGTGTGTTGGATTCCATAACACATCAAGGCCATTAATAATATCAAGCACATCACAAATAGAATTTTGAAATGAAAAAATATAGCGGTGTTTTTTAATTTGTAAATGTTTAACTCCTATCTTATGTTCCTTTTACAATGACGCATCGAGGCACTTGTGAATATAAAATGTACCATTAACAAAATTTGAAAAAAATACAATTGTGTTTCTAATTTGGAAAGTTTTAACCCTAATACAATGTGGTGTTTTTTATACATCCCCGGTGCACTAAATTAGACATATCACAACGCCGATGGGAAAAAAAATAAAGTATTTATAGTATTATGGTGTATTTGTTTACCCTATTTTGGTGCTCTCAAGTTCATGGTGCCACAGTGTGCTTTGGTAATATAAATGCACCGTTTGCAAAATTTTCGCTTTTCTAATTTTGGTGTTTTTGGATTCAGTGCCACATGATTTATTTTCAGCACCGGTGTGTTTTTGTTGTATACGAACTAGGGTAGATGGAATGTATAAACACACCGAAAAAAAGGGATTTTTCATTGTAGTGAGGCACACTTCAACACTTGGAAACTTGGAGTTGTTAATGGAGGAAATTTACTTTCGAAGAAGTTATTCCCGCCCTAAGAGTGGGTGAACCTAAGGCAAAATTTATAGGTTATCACCATAGGAGACATGTTTATTTCTATCCATTACTTGTGTTAAACATGAAAAGAGAGTAGGAAGGTTCCCACTAATAGGATAATGCTACTTGGGTCACAAGACATTATGCATATGATATCACACATGTCCATTTCTTTTGTGATCCATGGGATCTTTCCTATAAGGATAAGGCTAATACAGTAGTGGGAGGGACACATATTTGACTAGGCTACCACTGATCTATTGACTTTCCTATGGGTGTAAATGAGTGGGTACAAGAATGTGGATAAGGATAATTCACTTTTAGGTTCATCATATGCTCCTTAATCTTTGAGCATGTGCCTTCCATTCACCCACAAGTAGCAATTAGGGTGGGGACCATGTTGGAGCCTAATATGGTGAGATGGTGTGAGATAATGGTCTCCCTTAGAGGTGTAGAGGTTGAGCAAGAATATAGCATGTAATTTGAAGGAGGATGGATCTATACTGTCAAGTGATTTATGCTAGGAGCAGCCAAATCATTAAGGGATATGGATAATTCAACAGTAGTAGTGGATCACATACATAGGTAATGCAAAAACATAGGAAGAAAGAGGTTTTAATTGTATATTCTAAACTCATTCTTCATGTAAAAATGAATTAAAAACATTTTGAAACAAATCCATACCTGGTTAAAAACCTTCGTTACTGCTCCACCTAAACTAAAGAAAGTATTCATGAACACAATGGACCTATGAGAAGGATATTAGAACGTTAGGATATTGCACATATTACTTTGATACTGGTATATGCACTCATTGAAATAGCACAGTCACCTAGAGTTGTTTTGGTACTAGTTTCAATACTAATGCATAGAAACATAAAATACTGATTTTTTTTCTTTGAAACTAACACAAAAAATTTGAAAGGTATTGTGAGGTTATCAGAATCCCATCTAATATTGAAACACCCCTTTTTGTACTTCAATGACTGATGGAGATCTTTGAATTTTGAATTTTCCTGGAAATAGCACTGGAAGCTGACTCAATTTTGGTCAAGGAGGTATGCAGACTATATTTTGGATTGATATTAGTAAGAAGGATCAAGTACAGTCATACATGATATTTCAGGTTCACTCAATGATGTGTATGTACAAGAAATTAACTACAATGGAATAGGGATAGGGAAATGAGTAGCCAAGAAATTGGGTTCCAGATGTTGAAACTGATCTTAGAAAATATGAATCTACTGGTAAACTGAAACCTCTTCTATTTTCATAACACTAACTGCTATACTGGTATGTCTTATTTCCTCTTTATTGAACTAAAAGACAAAAAATCCACTAAAAAATGTAATGAAAATGTCAATTGATAGTCTTCACCATAAACCATACCAAGGCACAATTTTGACTATGCAACTAAATTTGAATGATGTCGAACATAGACAAAAATAAATGGATATCCAACCCTTAAGGAATGTTGTTAACCAATGTGAGGCATCCCACCATTGAGTTCAATGGGTGTCAATGTGCCATAGTACATTCCACAAAGCACGAATGATGTGTTGATGTCGAGTCCCTTCATGAGATTTTATGGACAGAGGACAATGATTTGTCCCTATTGTCATCATCAAGATAACTTTCCATTCAGACATGCAGTTACAAGGTACTGAAAAGACTCTCTAGCCTTAGTCATAGATTAGGTGTTGTAGTTTATAAGATAAGGCTTGTTAGAAGGAAAGCCATAAGAATTTCTCCATCATCCAACATGAGATCGTATGAATTGATTTGAAGAACCATAAGTAAAATTAGAAATGAATTACAAAAAATTAATGTGAACTTTTCCCACCGGTTACCAAGTTTTCAAGCAAGTTCAGGCCTAGTTTCCTTGGCAAGCCAGTTTTGATAGCTAGACATATTTTTAGATTTACTTTTATTTTATTTTTTTCAACTATATACATATGTACATCAAAATATTCATGACACAAAATATTCACACGGAAGGGGGAGAAGGAACCTCCCCATGGACTACTTTTATCTCGGGCTACTATAACATGTTATGAACAAAGTCTTCTCTGGAAATGGGATTATGATATGCCTTCAGTCTATGACCATTTACCACAAAAAGGATATGTCTATCATCTATTTCTTTTATCTGTACCGAACTGTTGAATTATTGTAACTTCGAAGAATATTCTAAATGTATTTTATTGATGGAACCTTTCGGAGATGTTATTATTCCTCTGTCAGGATGATATTATTGTATTAGGTCAGTAGAGTGTCATGAGGAAAACCCTCCATTGTAATTCGGGTCATTAACACCCTCCTAAATATAATATTAAGTTGTTTTGAGTCCTCCTAGAGAAGTCGTCCCAGTCAATTTTTAGTAGGGTCGACTTAGTTGAGTGAAAAGTTAAGTGAGAGGAAGAATATAAATAGAGAGAGGAGCTCCTCATTTGAAACACACAGACACACACTTGTGTAGCGCGTGAGAGAGAGAGAGATTTTTATCTGCGAGGAGAAGGACCAATCTAAGGTTTTATCTTTTATCTTTAGATCATCTATATTGAGGAAGCTTTTCTTGCTGGGTTTTTCCCTTTAGGGTTTTCCCACGGTAAATCTGTGTTGATCTTGTGATATTGTTTCTTTCAGTGATCATGTATATGTTATTGTTGTGAAATTGAATTGAATGCTGATAATATAGCTTAGCATTTAGAATCTTAACATGGTATCAGAGCTAACCTAAATAGGACAGCTTTCACAAGGTGAAAATTCCCTCTCTCCCTCTCCGACAAGAAATTAGGGTTTTGGAGAAAATTGTATTTTTGAAGATCTGGCTGCATAGAAATTTGTGCCCTCCTAGATCACATCCACTGAGCCTGAGATCAAAATTTTAGAGTGGGTAGATCTCTAGGAAAGTCAAACCCTAGTTTGACACTGGACCAGAAAACTGTAGAAATCCAGAAAACCAGAAAACTGCACTGCATAATCTTGCAAGTCAATTTTGAAAGGTGAAGACTTGAGATCTCTAGAAACCAAGCACACCAGTCAACTCACCTAATTCAAGCGCATCTCTTGGTAAGATCAGTTTCTCATTTTCAATAATTTCATTTTTTTGTAATCTCCTAAAAAGATGGCCCCAAGCACCAAGCTTGAGGACAAACTAGAAGGCATAGAGAATTACCGAGCATGGAAATACAAAAGTGGCCTCATTCTCAAGGAGAATGATCTTGACAAATATATCAAGAAATAAGTTGCAAAACATTATGAGGCTGAAGATAAGGAGAAAAACAAAAAGGATCTGATTAGGGAACAAAGGATTATTGTTAACTCTATCAAGGATCACTTGATCCCTCAAGTGTCATCCAAGAAGACTCTGAAAGAAATGTATGATGCCCTAGAAAGGATGTATGAAGGAAGAAACATCAATGGAAATATGAATCTAAGAGCTCAATTGAAGAGCACCAAGATGAGTCATGGAGAATCCATCCAGGACTATTTCACAAGGGTGTCCCAGTTCAAGGAACAACTAGAAACCATTGGAGACACCCTTGATGAAGATGAGTTGGTTATGACTGCTCTCAATGGTCTCACTAGACCCTGGGATTCATTCATCCAAATTATGTGTGCCAAAAAGGAAAGCATGAAGTTTGATATTGTATGGGAATATTGTATTCAAGAGGAGGCTAGAGTGGCCAATAAAGAAGCTGTACTGAAGGAATATGATAGATCCCTAGCCACCCAAACCAAGAGAAGAATAATTCAACCCAAATTTAAGAAGGGAAACCACAAGGAGTCTCAACCTCCCAAAAGGTTCCAAAAAACAAGAGAAAGTTTCTCGAAGAGGGACTACTCCAACTTTCAATGTTTCAATTGTGATAAGACAAGACACATTGCCAGAAATTTTCCCTTGAAGAAAGAAGAATATAAGAAGAGGAACAAAAACAAAATACATCATGCACATCTAGCTAAAGATGAGGATGATGAAGAAGAAGAAGAAGGACCTCGGAAAAAGCAAGCAAGAGAAGAAGATGCAGAAGAGTATGTACTATTCTTTGCACTCTCTAGGTCTGTAACACCTCGAGACGACACATGGCTTATTGATAGTGGTGCTTCAAAGCACATGAAGGGATAAAAGAAAATTATGTCAAAACTTGAAGAAAATAACTCTCCTCAGAAAGTATCTCTAGGAGATGACTATCAATATCCAATCAAAGGAATTGGTGAAGCAAGCTACAAGCTTGATTCAAGAAACCCCCTGAAGATGAAGGAATTTTTATATGTACCAAGTCTAAAGAACTTACTTTCTATCTCAGAATCAGATAAGAAAGGATATAGAGTTGCATTCATAGATGGACAAGTACTCATGCAGCCCAAAGGAAAGTCAATTGAAGATACAGTTATCATCGGTGAAGAAGAAGGAGGCATGTATAAACTCTAGGGACATTTAGAAATAGCCCTTGTTCATGAGACCACTAACCCTAGTGAATTGTGGCATAAAAGACTTGCCCACATAAATTACAAAGCACTACCTCATGTGAACAAAGTAGTGATAGGATTGCCAGACTTGAAGATCTACCATGAAGGCATTTGCAAAGGATGTGCAAAAGGAAAGAATATCAAGAATCCATTTCCAAAGAGTGAAGCAAAAACTAAAGGTACGTTGGAATCAATTCATTCATATGTATGTGGTCCAATTCCCTCCACATCCTTCAATGATTTTGAATACTATATTACAATTATTGATGACTATTTAAGAAAAAACATGGATATACTTCTTGAAAGAAAAGAACAAAGTGTTTGAAAAAATCAAGGAATTCAAAGCCTTGATAGAAAACCTTTCAGATAAAAGAATCAAGACACTCCTATCAGACAATGGTGGAGAATATACTTCAAAAGAATTTGAAGCCTTTTGTAAAGATGCTAGAATCAAGAGGGAACTAACTACTCCCTACAATCCTCAACAAAATGGTGTTGCGGAAAGAAAGAACAGAACCATCATGGAGGAAGTGAAGACAATGATATATGATCAAGATCTTCCAATGCATCTATGGGTAGAAGCAGCAAGAATTGTTGTCTATGTAAAAAATAGAATATCTCATAGTGCCCTTGGATTCAAGACTCCATAGGAGATGTTCATGGGAAAGAATCCTGAAGTAAGTCACCTCAAGATATTCGGTTGTCCAGTATATGTTCACATACCAAAAGAGAAAAGAACCAAGTTGGACCCTTCCGAAAAGAAGGGAATATTTGTTGGATACTGTGAAGTATCCAAGGCATTCAAAATTTACATTCCTAGATTCCATCACATGGAAATAAGTAGAGATGTAACATTCGATGAAGGAGCAGCTCTCAAGAGATCCAGAAAATTTTGACATGAAGAAGTATATGAGGAAGATGCACCTCCCAGAAATGTAGAGGCTACATTCCTCCCTAGAGATGAGACACCTGAAGATCACGATATGACAGAACCACAAGAACCTCCCACGATGGAGATATCACGGAAGAGAAATACTGCTTGGGAAAGAGAAATTATACAAGAAGTAGAAATATATGGAGCTCCAGAAGGCTCCACAAAGATAAGCAAGAATCCCAAGCCATTTTCCAACTTTGTAGCTTTACTATGTGATCTTGTAGATCAAGAACCTACAAACTATGAAGAAGTTGTACAGAAGAAAGAATGGGTAGAAGCAATGACGGAAAAATACCAATCAATAATGAAGAATGATGGTTGGGATATAGTTCCCAAACTAGAAGGCAAGAGTGTGGTATCTTCCAATCGAATCTACAAGATAAAACATGCAGCTGATGGCAGTATAGAGAAATACAAGGCAAGATTTGTGGCTAGATGTTTCTCTCAGAAAGAGGGAATTGATTATGAAGAAACATTTGTACGAGTAGCAAGGTATACTTCGATTAGAGCCAGCATGGCACTTACATCCATGATGAAGTGGAAATTACACCAGATAGATGTAAAGACGGCCTTCCTGAATGGTGTGATTGAGGAAGAAGTATACATATAATAGACACAAGTATTTTAAGTTAAAGACAGATGGACTCATGTATGCAAGTTGAAGAAGGCCCTGTACGGCCTAAATCAAGCTCCTAGAGCTTAGTATGGAAGGATAGATAGTTTCCTGATAGGCTTGGACTTTACCAAGAGTAAAGATGAACCTAACCTTTACTTCAAGGTTATAGAAGATAATCCTATCTGTAACGTCCCCGACCCTCTGACCAGCGAAGAGGATGCTGCCATACCATCAACCATCCGGGAAACTAGCCCCATGAACATGGACATACATATAAATTGAAATGCTTTGAAGTAAAACATGCAGATATGCATAATTATCCAACATACAGCGGAAGCAAACCATTCCTTCAAGAATTTGGCATGTCCATTATAATTCATTAAATAGTAAATGCAATTGCGAAGATCAAATAGACAAGAGTACTTATCTCTGAATGAAGAACTTGTCCTGCAACCAGCTATTTCACTGCAACGTTCCACCCAACCATAGGCCAATGTGCTCCTTAATCTCTCAGCAATGCTGCCACCCCTGAGCTGGGCATGATTCCCCAAGGAATAAGGAACAAGCAGGCTTACACATAGCCAAGGATACACAAATCATCCAAGTCAACACAGTTGGGTTTATTAGGCTATTCAGGAAACTAGGGAAATGTTGAATGCTAAGCTAGGGTCTCATTGAAGAGCTAAGGACACCTACACCAGAATTAGCCTGACTTCTAGGACACCCACACACACCCGGCATAAGGAATCAGTGCCTTCTCTACTACACAGTCCCTCAGGCCTTGACTTCCCTTCCAGTGCTATTCAGGGTTTGTGGGGAAGAAATCTAGCCCTCTAGCTCTGTCTGTGTGGCTCCCAAACACACCAGGTTTATCAAGCAAACCAAGCCTTCATCCCACTCCAACACAGTTCGAGGACCAACCACTGCATATATGCAGCAAAGCAAGCAATTCATAGCTTGGATAGGGAAAACCTATTCCTGAGTCGTTCTTGGCCCTATCATGGCCAAAATGACTCAACAAGGACCATAGAAACCCAAAACATAATTGGAACCTACGGTAAGCAAAGAAAATCGTAGGGAAAACCATAGCAAACCACAAATCATGGGGAGAACAATAGCCCCGTCTTCACCACTGCAGCAATGGGAAATACACAACCCAAAATTGGAGGAGGAGATCCGATTCTCAGCCTGGAAAGGGGAAAAACATACATACATAACCACAAGTTGGTAGGGGAAATACATACACACCCCAGAACGTGAATGGATCCTTCACGAATACCACAAGGTTCAGACACACAGCAGAAATTGTGCCCCTGAGGCCGCTCTTCCAGCTCGTTGCATGAGGGAAAACAACCCCGACCTGCTCGTGAGGAAAAACAACCCCCGGCCTGTGCGTGAGGAAAAACAACCCCCAGCCTATGCATGGGGAAAAAAGAATGGTTGTCCCCTGCGTGAGGATGGGAAAAATAACTCTGAAATGGGAGAGAGTCTGCTGGTGGAGTGTGAGTGTGGGAAAGGACTAGCATTCCTGCAACCCACTACTACCCAGCAATAAATTCCCTCAACTAATGCCTACCCCAAAGGACTAGGTGGTTGAATGAGACAAAAAGGTGGTTGACACTTGGCAATTTCCCAATGGCTCCCACGGGTTAGACAATCCCCCCCCCCCCTTAACCTTAGTAAATCATGCCCTTTTCATTATCATTGCACTTCATAGTTGGTTGTAGGTTTTTGATTAATTTTTGCATACACACATGATGTCCAACCTTTAACGTGGATGGCTAGCACAAAATACCATCAGCATCACTTCCAATCGCCGAAACACAAAAACGCTAATTCATGGTGGGGCCTTTGCCTTTAGCTCCACACCATGATTAATTACAATATTACATCATATACCTTTTATTGGAAACAGGGTCAAAACTGAGGTATTACAATCCCCTCCCCCTTGGAATAACACCATCCTCAGTGTTCCAGTACTTAGGAATATATATACAATTTACACGTCCAAAATTTCAAAATTTTACAGGTCTATCCTACGTTCAATTATTTACTTTGAAATTTCAGGACCAATCCCTTCGGCTTCTACAAGCTTCTCCTAATGGTTCTCAGCTTTTGGCTCATCCCCAAGTCTAGGAACTTTGTGGCAGCTAACCTCTCGATGTTCCCTTGTTCGGCAATTCCGGTGGTAATGATGTCCTCCACATTTCCAACATTTCACTAGCTGTTTCATCTTTACCTGGTCAATTTCCTTTGATTATTCATGCCTGGAACATTTCTTAATGGACCGATTGGACGAATGCCCCATTATTGATCCACTTTCCTTTCCCTTACGAATTGCTCCTAGAAGGATTTTTACCTCGTTTTGCAAACCAATAGAGTCCTGCAAAATATGGTGGTTCATCTCATTCTGCATTTTCTATATCTTGAGCATCTCTCCAAGATTTTATTGGGTCTTGGCAATTGTTTGAAGGAGACTTCTAGCCAAGTCCAATAGCTTTTGGTCTGCTACCATGATCAATGTGCACAACCGGATTTCACCTTTCTCACCTGTGAAATGCATCATTATAATTTTGTTAGACCAAGCATAATATAGGCATTAAAATCAGTCAATTAATTACCCAATTGGCATGGCAATCCAAGTCTTATCAAGGATACTTTCATACTTTTCATGCCTTCCCAACAGGCACATGATCTCATTCATGTCCATTCTTGGGCAGGGAATTAACTATTCCAGCATTCATAATTTATTTTAAGCAAATAAACACATTTTATTTTCAGCCATGCATGCATTCAACAATCTTCTATTTTTCTAAATGCATAAGTATATATATATATATATAGTCAAAAAAGGAAAGAGAGAGTAGCAAGAGTTTTTCCCCTCTTTGTCTTGTTCCATTTTGGAACCCACACCACCAATGTGGTTTTCGTGCTCTTAGCCTCTTTCACTTCACCGTGAATGCTGGACCAACCCTTCTTGGCCATGAGACTTAGTGTCTACGGTATGTTCCAGACCTCTCAACCATGGAGTCTCTCCACATGGTTTGTCTACAACTCTTGGCTGCTAGGACCTTCACAGTCCCACTAGCACCTTCTTCATTATTGCTCATTTTGAGCTCTTTAGGACAGTCACATGTCCACATGCATCCCTAGGATGCCCTCATAGTCCTCGCTCCCATCGATAGCTATATTCAAACATTGAATTGATTCATATGTTTAGTTTATTCTCATCGGTTTTGTCTCTAAACAAGAGTTAGAAGATCATAACCAAATCATATACACATGTATATTCATAAGCAAGAAGTTGCAAGATAATCCAATACTTATCTGCATTGTGTGTTTCCTCTCTGGTCCACAGGGTCCTGCTTTGCTTTGCAAGCCTTGGAATTGCCTATGGACTTGGATGTTAGGGCAACACGCAGGCTGCTCCACAACATCAAATAGTTAATGTCCAGTCAGTACACCTTCACGCCGACTAGGAAGGAAACTTTACCACGACCATTTCTAGGTCAAGGATCTACTATGGATCCCTAGGCATATAACAACCCTATTTCAGCAATACCTTCACAAATCCTCATCGAAAATCCCCACAACATCCTTTTATACACATCGACCCTTACATCACAACCCCTCGCAACAACCTTTTACTTTTTCTTTGTAGTGTGCAACACCAAATTGCATATGTTTACCTGACAACACAGTCAATATAAGCAAACTCATCAGCGTTATTGCTCTAAAACTGTAACCATATTTCATATCATTCACTATCAAGTATTGAAACACCATGAGTGCATCCACTCCCTAGGGTGTAGTCAATATTGAAAATTCTATCATGACCCGACATCAGGAAAGTGTGCACCCTTCTTCGATGTGATCCATGTAGGCCCTACTCATACTCAAGCAATCTGTCATGATGGAAATAAAATCAAAACATGCCCTACATATTGAATTTAACAATTAGACATGCATATTCTTAGCTAGGGTCACAGAACACTTATCCATTCGCAGATGCAGTATTCCTTCGTTAACAAGGAATGGGGGCTCCCTTCTTCGAGTTGACAGTCCCTCGGTTTGCCATCCCAACTCCTTTTTACATTCCATATCCCACACATGTCTTATCGACATAATCTATACCATCTCACTCATGTTGCTTACCAAACATGTAGTGCAGATGGGACATTTCCAAAATGTCCAATGGAGATTCACCCGAAACCCATTTCCAAGATAGGGGAAACCTCCCCATGAAGTTTGGCTCCTGCAGGCCATCACACATGGTCTTCTTACAATGTGTACCCCTGGCACATTCATCGAGTATCCAAACAGTCAATTATTATCTACTAATACAATCCAAATTTGATTGTTCCATAACCAAGCAATGGCATTAGTAATTAAATTCAATATGAATTTGCAACTTTGTCTACTACAAAAATTGATTTGCTTAGCAATGAGGTGATCCTCATTTGTTGGTATCTTGTAAGCGGCACCACTATGCCCATTATAATTTTGTGCTTACTAGCATAACATGAACATCCACTTACAACATGTCCTCCTGACACAATTCTATGCAAGCTAATAGTGATTAGTAGTTGTCAGCAATTTCTCAAATCTGAAATTTACAAGTTCAAATTGACAACCCATTCTGCATACAAACTATTTTCACAGCCATGAGACTCTTCTCATGAGGTTTGGCTCTTTCACATGGTAGATTTCGGCCTTTATCATGGTCTTACCCACGTTTCCATGCCCCAAACAATCTACCTGAAATTTGAACTTCAATCAGCCAAACACTTGGTAAGTCTTGATGCATATAAATTTTGCATTGCTGCAACAATCACTGAAGCATTTTCAGAATTATAGAATTCAAATACTTCCAGGTGTTAGCATATTAATATCACCAAAACTCATTTACTTCACGTGAATCATTATCATACTAAAATTTCAAGGTATAGTCACATCATTTATGCAATTTAGATGAAATGTTTAGATACTCCTTACTTCACAAGTGTATCATTTGTACCACCTTGCCCTTCCATAGAGCATTCCGGCAACCAATCGATCATGACTACCCTCTTCATGCACTTACTATCCTGCATTCATAACAGCTCTTAAAATGATTCTAGAATTATCATCAATTCATCATTTCAACCATTAGTTAGTCATGATACACAAGCACTATCTCGATGCTTTCATGCAATGCATCACAACATTTGCTCCCACACTTATGTATGCATCTTTACAACATTTACTCAAACTTTTGATATGCATCCATTCAATGCATAACTACAAGATTTATAAAATCTCTTAATGCATATCCACTCAATGCTACCTTGCATTGATTCAGGAATATGATTCATTCAAATGTACTATGGCCTAACCATGACTACCTCATATAGGATGCCCTACCATGATCAAGACCACCAGTACTCACTTTCTTGGGGTTACTAAGCTCATAACAACATATACAGGCATGATACATTTCTATATGAATGTAGGGTAAACTTCTAAACAGCCTCATGGTGTGAGACCTCTTGTCTTCAACACTCCATGCTCCACCGCACTATGGCAGTATGCCATTCATATGAATGCATTTCAATCTAAATGCATACTATTCTATGATTACTGGATGTAGTTCAATGGAATCTTACCCAATCTTATTTCAACACCTATGCAGTTATAATAATCAAACCATTACCTGCATGGCTCCCATGTACAACCTTGATGTTACCAGTTTAGTTGGTCTCTTGCAGGAGATTGCAGAATTCGCTCACCAACTTTTGATCCTGGATTTGTTGCCTTTTCCCTTTCTCCATAAGGTTGCTAGTCACATTCATCAACATCATCAACATATTCAGCCATGCTCATGTTGTCATTGGTCTTGCCACCAATACCAACACCAATACTGACCTATCAACCACAATATTTACCATTAGTGGTTTATTGCATATGAAAAATCCCACTACTTTTACCAGTATGTAATATCATATTCGTGCAAAAACATATCCTCGTGCATTTTATGTACAAAACTTATAAATATAATATAATTAGTAAGACAAGGATTAAGGAATTTTCCCTATTAAAACTCTGATTTCGGCTCCCATCTTGGGTTTCCTTCCGCCATAGCGGAAATCCTTTCAACATTGACCCGTCATGGTGGCCGGGTCTTCTTCTTCATGCCACCGCTGCACTGGAAGATTGTTCGATCTCCAACCATCGCTGTTGCTGCCGGATCTTCTTTTTCATTCCGCTACTATAGCGGCTTAATTCTTAACTATCCACCCTCCACTACATTGCTGCTTGTTTCTCTTCTAGTTGTCATTACACATCGGCTCTCTCATCCTCTTCCCTATGTCGCCATTACGGTGCCTTCTTTCTTTTTCAGCCGCTACCGCGGCTCCAACTTCTCATTTTCTCCACCACTACGCCGGCTCTCTCTTCCTCTATCCTTCGTCGTCATCCACCTCAGCTGAAAACACCTGCTTCCTGTCGCTTCGTCGGTTCAAACCCAGATTTATGCTCGCCTCTACGAAATATTTTTCCGCTTTGAGCCACCACCATCCAACACTTCGAAAAATTTTGAAAGAAAATTGAAATTTTTCTTTCATGGTGAAAACTCCCACTGAAAACTCAAAAAAAAAAAAAAATCGTATCAAATCCCTTCCCAACTAGCCATCCGATGTATCGGATCACTAGTTGACTATGCTTCTGATACCTCGGTGGTCTGATCTTCATTCTTCTTCCGACTCTCATTGGTTGTCCAATCCACTAAATTTTTTTGACGTTTCAGGCCGGTCTTCCTCTAGCTTCCAACACATCAGCAGGCCGATCCTCTAACTTTCTCCGATGTGTTGGCAGACTAATCATCTAACTTTCTCTGATGTATCGGTGGTCTAATCCTCTAAAGTTTTTTGACGTTTCCGGCACTTAGGAAAAATTTTGAAAAAATTTCTTCTTCCTTCCGCCGCAGCATCAGCTACTCAATCATCAAAAAAAAATTGAAACTCCCAGCATTTCGAAAAAACTTCCTCCTTCGTCAGCCGCTGCATTGGCTGCTCAATCAGCTAAATTTCTCCGACGTTTCGGCGGACTTCAGGAGATCCCGGCCGACACCTCGGCTCTGCTTCAGCGAACACTTTCTGACGATTTCCATACTAGAAAAAATTTCAAAAAAATTATCTTCTTCATTCCTCCATCGCCACATCAACGGTTCGATCATCTATCCTCTTCCGACGTATCGGCTTCCTTCAGGCGAGCCTTGCCGACACCTCAGTAATCTCCCTCTTTCTTCTACCACAGAATCAGCTGCCTGATCATCTAATTTCTTCCGACGATTTTTGACACTTCGAAAATTTTCGGACAAAAATTTTCTTCTTCCTTTCTCCGTCGTGTCGATTCCCTTCACATATTTTCCTCCGCCGCATCAAAAGTCCTTCCGTCTAAATGATCCGACGTATCAGTGGTCTTCAGCTAAATAATTCCGATGATCTCAACACTTAGAGAATTTTTCAAAAATTTCCTCCTCGTCGGCTTATTTCGCCCGACGGCATCGGCTCTCAACACCTCTTCATTTCCTCCGTTGCGGCTCCCTTTCGGTGAGCCTTCTCTTTCTTCTACCACCATCGTTGCATCGAAAGACTTCTCATGAAGCTTCCCATCATTGCGGCTCCATCTCTAAGTTCTGTCCATTGTGCATCGAGCGGACTTCCGCCTAGCTCTCCGCTGCATCGGATGAGCTTCAGGCTAAGTTTTTCGACGTATCGGAGGTGCTTCAGCCTAAGCTCTCCGATGATTTTCAGACTTAGAAAAATTTTGGAATTTTCTCCTGTCATTCACACAATTTCTTTCTCTTTTCTCCTACTGGGTAGAGGGCAACCTACCTCTGCTAGCTTATTTCTCATGGCCCCCTGAGGCCCAATGCTGCAACCAAGGCTCTAATACCACACTGTAACATCCCCAACCCTCCGACCGACGAAGAGGACGCTACCATACCATCAACCATCCAAGAAACTAGCCCCATGAACATGGACATACATATAAACTGAAATTATTTGAAGTAAAGCATGCATATATGCATAATTATCCAACATACAGCGGAAGCAAACCATTCCTTCAAGCATTCGGCATGTCCATTGTAATTCATTAAACAGTAAATGCAATTGTGGAGATGAAATAGACAAGAGTACTTATCTCTTAATGAAGAACTCATCCCGCAACCAGCTATGTTGCTACAACATTCCACCCAACCATAGGCCAGCGTGCTCCTTAATCTCTCAGCAACGCTCCCACCCCCAAGCTGGGCATGATTTCCCAAGGAATAAGGAACAAGCAGGCTTACACATAGCCAAGGATACACAAATCAGCCAAGTCAACACAGTTGGTTTTATCAAGCTATTCAAGAAACTGGGGAAATGTTGAATGCTAAGCTAGGGTCTCATTGAAGAGCTAAGGACACCTACACCAGAACTAGCCTGACTTCTAGGACACCCACACACACCCGGCACAAGGAATCAATCCCTTCTCTGCTACACAGTCCCTTAGGCCCCGACTTCCCTTCCAGTGCTATTCAGGGGTTGTGGGGAAGAAATCCATCCCTTTAGCTCTGTCTGTGTGGATCCCAAGTACACCAAGTTTATCAAGCAAACCAAGCCTTCATCCCACTCCAACAATAGTTCGAGGACCAACCACTGCATACACGCAGCAAAGCAAGCAATTCACAGCTTGGATAGGGAAAACCTATTCCTGAGTCATTCTTGGCCCTATCGTGGCCAAAATGACTCAACAAGGACCATAGCAACCCAAAACGTAAATGGAACCTATGGCAAGAAAAGAAAATTGTAGGGAAAACCACAACAAACCACAAGTCATGGGGAGAACAACAGCCCCATCTTCACCACTATAGCAATGGGAAATACACAGCCCAAAATTGGAGGAGGAGATCCGATTCTCAGCCTCGACAAGGGAAAAACATACACACGTAACCACAAGTCGGTAGGGGAAATATATACACACCCCAGAACGTGAATGGATCCTTCACGAATACCACAAGGTTCAGACTCACAGTAGAAATTGTTCCCCCGAGGCCGCTCTTCCAGCTCGTTGCGTGAGGGAAAACAACCCCGACCTATGTGTGACAACCCCCAGCCTATGCGTGAGGAAAAACAACCCCCAACCTGTGCGTGGGGAAAAAATAATGGCTACCCCCTGCGTGAGGATGGGCAAAACAACTCCAAAATGGGAGAGAGTCTGTTGGTGGAGTGTGCGTGTGGGCAAGGACTGACATTCCTGCAACCCACTACTACCCAGCAATAACTGCCCTCAACTAACACCTGCCCCAAAGGACTAGGTGGATGAATGAGACAAAAAGGTGTTTGACACTTGGCACTTTCCCAATGGCTCCCACGGGTTAGACAATTCCCCCCCTTAACCTGCCCTTTTCATTATCGTTGCACCGTCACAGCTGGTTGTAGGTTTTTGATTAATTTTTGCATATACACATGATGTCCAACCTTTAACGTGCATGGCTAGCACAAAATACCATCAGCATCGCTTCCAATCGCCGAAACACAAAAACACTAATTCATGGTGGGGCCTTTGCCTTTAGCTCCACACCACAATTAATTACAATATTACATCATATACCTTTTAATGCAAACAGGGTCAAAACTTGTGTATTACACTGTCATACTATTACTATATGTGGATGACCTATTTCTGACAGGGAATGAGAAATAGATTGTAGAATGCAGGAAGAAGCTCACTGAGGAATTTGAGATGAAAGACCTTGGGTTAATGCATTATTTTCTAGGTCTGGAGGTGTGGCAGAACTCAGAAGGAATCTTTCTCAATTAGGGAAAGTATGCAGTAGAAATTTTGAAAAGATTTGGTATGTTGGAATGTAAATCCATGGCCACACCCATGGATACCAACCTGAAGTTGTTGGCTAATGAATCATCAGAATTAGTGTATGTGACTCAATATAGACATCTTATTGGGTCATTGATGTATCTAACAAATACCAAACCAGAAATTTGTTTTGGTGTAAGCACCTTGAGTAAGTATCTAGTTCAACCTAGACGTGTTCACCTGGTAGCTGCAAAACATGTGATGAGATATCTGAAAGAAACAATAGACTTTGGTCTATACTATGATGGAAAACATGACTACATATTGTATGGCTATACAGATGCAGATTGGGCTGGAAGTGTCTTAGATAGAAAAAGCACAACATGTGGATGTTATTGTCTAGGGTCTGTTATGATTTCATGGTTTAGGAGGAAACAGTCTAGTGTTGCTCTTAGCATGATTGAAGAAAAATACATAGCAGCTTGCTCTGCTAGTTGTGAATCCATATGGCTTCGGAAACTGATGTCAAGTCTATTTAACCTGGAGTTGGATACCACAGTGATTCTATGTGATAACCAGAGTTGTATAAAGATGATAGAGAACCTAGTGTTCCATGATAATTCAAAGCACATAGAAATACGGTATTTCTACATTCGAGATATAATACAGAAGGGAGCCATAAAGCTCTAGTATGTGAGTACCGATGAACAAGTTGTTGATTTGTTGACAAATCCTTTGTCTCAAATAAAGTTTGAATACTTTCGAGACAAGCTTGGTATTGTTCAAAAATACCTTCCCCGAAAGGGGGAGCAGTGATGTTGCAATGGGATTGTATCATCCTTGGACACCTGTCCTAAAGTGATCCGTAGACTTCTGTCTCAGAGAAAGAAATGGGATTGTGTCATCCCTGGACACTTGTCCTAAAGTGATATGTAGATTTATGTCTTCGAGAAATGAGTAGGATAGCATCATCCTTGGACTTATGTCCTAAAGTGATAGGGAGTGATTATCCCGTAATAGTATCAGGAGACTTCAGTGTTCGAGAATGTGGTAGGATTACATCATCCTTGGACCTAAGTCCTAAATTGATAGGGAGTGATTATCCCATAATAGTATCCGGAGGCTTCAGTCTTCGAGAATGTGGTAGGATTGTTTCATCCCTTGACTTAAGTCCTAAACTGATCAGTAGACTTTCATCTTCGTATTGTGGATTGGAGGTTGTTGCTGATGATGATGATGTTGCTGATCGAAAGATCAAAGTATTTCTGATGATGTTGCTCAAAGTATTGTTGATGATGATGATGATGATCGAAAGGTCAAAGTATTGTTTATGATGATGTTGCTGATTGAAAAGACTAAAATGTTGATGATGATGTTGTCGACCGAACGATCAAAGTTTTTCTACTGCTGAAATTGAAGATGAAGACTATATGTCAAAGATGATGAAAAGATTCCAATGATTTATATATGTATCACCCTGATGATGTTGAAGATGCTCTCTCTCCTTCTCCTACTGTTGTTGTTGTTGTAAGAATAACCTTCTCATTAAGGGGAAGTGTTGAATTATTGTAACTTCGAAGAATATTCTAAATGTATTTTATTGATGGAACCTTTCAGAGATGTTATTATTCCTCCGTCAGGATGATATTATTGTATTAGGTCAGTAGAGATTCTTGAGGAAAACCCTCCGTTGTAAGTCGGGTCATTAGCACCCTCCTAAATATAATATTAAGTTGTTTTGATTCCTCCTAGAGAAGTCGGCACAGTCAAGTTTAGTAGGGCCGACTTAGTTGAGTGAAAAGTTAAGTGAGAGGAAGAATATAAATAGAAAGAGGCGCTCCTCATTTGAAACACACAGACACACACGTGTGTGGTGCATGAGAGAGAGAGAGAGAGAGAGAGAGAGAGAGAGTTTTATCTGCAAGGAGGAGAAGGACCAGTCTGAGGTTTTATCTTTTATCTTTTGATCATCTATATTGAGGAATATTTTCTTGCTGGGTTTTTCCCTTTAGGGTTTTCTCAGGGTAAATCTGTGTTGATCTTGTGATATTGTTTCTTTCATTGATCTGGTATATGCTATTGTTGTGAAATTGAATTGAATGTTGATAATCTAGCTTAGCATATAGAATCTTAACACGAACCATTCTCAAAAATATTTTCAACCTCATAAGGTCCCAACTAGGGAGTTGTGAGCTTACCCTTAAAGTTTTTAAATCTAGAATAAAAAAGCAAATCCCAATCACCTGGATGGAAATGTTTCTTCTGTATGAACCGGTCATGCCATCTAGCTATTTGATCTTGAACCAATATAGTATGATCAATGGAATCATGGTGGATCTCATCAAACTTATTTAGCTACAAAACTCTTTGCTTTTTTGTTTTAGTTAAGTCTAAATCCAGCTGCATGGTCATTCAAAAAGTATTCACATAAAATTCAATGGGAAGGAGGACTTACTTACCATATACTAGTTGATAAGGTGTGTGGCTTTTAGTGTTCCTCCAAGTAGTTCTATAAGCCCAAAGTTCTTCAAAATTCTATAAGCCCAATATTTGTGATGTGTCTAAATGGTATTGGTGAGGATGGCATCCAACACTTTATTTGTAGATTCCAATTTTGCATTAGCCTGTGGGTGATATGGAGAAGATTTGCAATGCTTGATGTTGTATTTCTTAGTAACAGACTTCATCAAATTGGATGTAAATTGTGTCCCCTGGTCAGTTACAATTTATCTAGGCACACCAAAACGGGTAAATATATCCTCAAAAACAAAGTCAACAATAGATTTTTCATTTGCTTTAAAAAGTGATTTTGTTTCTACCTATTTTGTCACATAATCAGTGCAAACTAAAATGTATATTTTCTTCAGTGACATTGGATAAATTGTACCTACAAAATATAGTGCCCATTTTTCAAAGGGTTCAATTAATACGTGAGTTTGTAAGTGAATTTCATCTGCTTGTGTTGGTCTCCCCACTCATTGGCATCTATCACAACTTTTGACATATCTGGTTGCATATTTGAAAAGAGTTGGCCAATAGTAACCAAGATTTAAAACTCTATAAGTATTTCTTCCATCTGAGAAATGACCCCCACAAGGACCGTCATGGAAATTTTGAAGGATATCATGCATTTCATATTCTCACACACATCTTCTAATGACTAAATCAAGAAAAGTACGGAAAATATATTCTCCAGTCTAGGAGTAATTGGCACTCAATTGGACAATCCTTCTATTTTCACGATATGGGAGATTTTGTGGTAGTTTCCTTGTAGCAAGTTAGTTTTCTATATCTGCAAACCAAGGTGTATGAACAGAAACAGCAAACAAATGCTTATCGGGAAAACAATTATCTAAAGGAATACCTTCATAATTGTTATGGATTCTGGAAAGAAAATCTCCTACCAAATTTTCCTTACTAGGTCTATCTAAAATGGTGACATTCAATTCCTGTAACAAAAGAAACCATCTCGTGATTCTACCATTGGTAATATGTTTATTCATTAGAAATCGAATGGTTGAGTGATTGTATGAATAAAGATTTCATATCATGTGATATAATGTCTAAATTTATTGATTGCATACTCAAAAACTAAGAATTATTTTTCAAAGATAGTATAATTAGATTTAGTGGGTGTGAGGTTCTTGCTAATGAACTAAATACCATATGAAACCTATTTTTCTCTTAGTCCAAGAATATCCCCTAAAGAAATATTAGAAGCATCAGTATGAATATGGAAAGGAAAAAACCAATTTGTCCCTCTCAATATTGGTGCAACTGACAACTTTTATTTCAATGTGTAAAAGGTAGTCTAACAATGTGAATCCCAAGAAAAGACAACATCTTTAGCAAGCAACTTAAACAATGGTGCATCTATCCTAGTGACATTTTAAATGAACCTCCTATAATAACTTGCATGAACTAAGAAACTTCTTACCTCATCTCAATTTCAGGAATATAAGATTAGTGATGACTTCATTTTTTGTTGGATCTACTCTAATTCCTGTAGCATATATATGATGTCCAAGGACTATACCCAATGTTAAAAGCATTTTACATTTTTCAAGAATAAGGGATACATTAGTCTCTTACATCTGATTAAAAAAAATTCTAAGTTATTAAGAGATTCTTCAAAGATGTCACCATATGTAGTAAAGTCATCCCTATAGATTTCCACACAATCATGCATCAAATCAACAAAAATTCCTAGGACAACTCTTTGGAAAGTGGCAGTAGCATTACATAAATCAAAAGGCAAAACACGATATGAATAAGTACCCCAAGGATAAGTGAAAGTAGTATTATATTGATTTTCTTGTGCAATATGAATTTGATTGCAGCTACTAAACCCATCTAGGGAAGAAAAATACGTTTGCCATCTAATGTGTCAAGTACATGATCGATAAAAGGAAGAGGAAAGTAGTATTTTAGTGTAGCTTTGTTCATCTCTCTAAAGTATACACATATCCTCTACTTACCCCTCTTTTTAGGCACAATAGCCAGTGGAGAAACCCACTTGCTATCAAAAATATGATAAACAAAGTTGGCAACAAGCAATTTCTGCAATTCCGCTTTTACAATGTCTTTTAAAGCAAGTTCCATTCGTCTTAGTGGATATCTAAAAGGTTTGGAATCCTCCTATAGATAAATATAGTGTATACATGTATTAGGATGAATGTCTTTAATGCCTTTATAGTACCATGCAAAAGCACCAAATTGTTCCTTAAGCATTTGGACTAACCATTGTTGTTGATCAGGTTCCAAATCAGAATTAATGTGCAGAAATTTATCTGGACTAATCTCAATAGGACTAGTGTGAGAACTTGCACTAATACCTATGGAGAAAGATAAGGATGAATTTGAAGTTTTTAAGTCATAACTCTCCTAAAATATCTGTTGAAAATGTGTTCATATTTTGAAAAAGATCCAGGATACTCAATAGTATTAGTAGTTGAGAGGAATTGGTTCAATATGTTTTCTTCTATTTGTTCTTGTAAACCCCTAGATTGTTCAATGGTAGTATGGGATGAGAAGTTTCTTCATATAAATAAGGTTTCTATATCCATAATAATTGTTCTTGAGCAGGTTGTGTACGTGGGTAAAGGGTGATCTTTAGCATAGATTCCCCATTAGATATTGTCATTTCCCCATATCTATAACTGATGAAAGCATTAGCGGTAGATAACCAAGGTCTACCCAAGATCATTAGATGACCATGCATATTGGTTTTTGGATGAATTACCACAAAATCTGTAGGGTACTCCTAATATGCAAGAGTCACAATGGTGTCATCCAAAACACCAGCAGAAATGAGTTTAGATCTATCTGCTAGTTCCAAAATTGTTGTTGTAGGTATGAGACAATCTATCTGCAAAGATTCCGTGAGAGGGAAAATCATGATGTTGATAGAAACCCGTAGGTCAATCAAGGTATTCCCTATGGGAGTATCATTGATGTGAATAGTAATTATAGGATTCCCAGGTTCAATGTACTTCAAAGGTTTTTCAGACATGAGAGTAGATAATTGACAACTGACTTGAATGGTGGGGGGGTCCTTATGTTAACTACCTGGATTTTTGAGACATAATTCCCCGATGATTTGTGCATAAATGGGTACATATTTGATGGACTACAACAAGGTAACTTTAACACAAACACTCCTTAATTCATCTTCTAGATCAAATTCTGGTTGGGTTATAGGTTTCTCTATAGCTAAGCTCTCTTGATAAGGAGGAACTCTACACTCTTGTTACTTGCCAGAAGGAAATGGTGTGGATGTTTGTGGTAGTGGGGTTTCTTTTCTAACTGATCATCATTGAGCATAGAGTTAGGAGTATCATCCTCATCATGTTCTTCTTCAATGTTAACAACAGGTTTGGTTTTATACAAGACTTTCCCAAATATGAGATGAAACTTTGCCAAGTTGGGAAAGTTTGGATCCCTACATTATGAGCAGGTTGGGCCCTATTATTTGGGTTAGTAATGGGCTCAGATGGAATTTTTCCAGGGCAAGGAAGATTCAAATAATTTGGGGGTAATTGAAGTTTTGGAGGATGAAAAATATCATGTTGGGGTGGACGCATCTGTGGATTAGGTTGTGGAATTGGGTTGGAAAATTGTGGATAAGTAGTGTAAGGTGGAAAAGATTGAGGAGGGGCATTTCCATAACCATTTCCTCTTCAAACTTGGTATTGGAATGGTTGAGGTTGATAGGTTTTCCATAGGTTAGGTTCACCCCATTGTGATGGTTGATTGGAATAAAAATGAACAGAATGTGCATAAGGATCAGAAATTATACCTTGAGACCGTGGCTTCCTATTACACCTAAATGTTGTCACTTTTCCTGGATCCGTGAAGTTCATAAGCCAAAGGAAATTTTCCTTGTTATAAGCCCATTCCTAGGAGCTCTAATGCACCTTGCCTCTTGACATAGGTCGGCATCCATGGCTGATGCCTGTTGCTAGTAGTCAGAAAGCATCGGTGACACTCCTTTCCTTTGGGAAAAGGGCATCGGTCATTCATGATGCATGTTTCTAGTGTGCAAAGAATGTCGACGCTCACAAAAAGGAAAAAAAGATATCTTTCAAGAGCCTTATAGAATAAATCCCTCGTGGAGGCTTATCGCAATTGATAATATTAGGTGGGACTTGAACCCCTAACCTCTAGGGACGATCCCTCACCTTCCTCCAACAAAATCTCAACTCATTTGATCTCCTTTTGATCTATATAAGCAAGTTTACTTTCATGGATGAGGGAGGACCATAAAATTACCTTTATGCTGTTGGAATTACTCTAGGTGTGAGAGGAAAAGAGTTTGGATCTTGAGAGTGAATGGACTGTAGAGTTTGAGAGTCGAAAGCTTGTAGGAATAAGCCTTAACATCAAGGCTTTGGTTGTAATTATTTCCTTAATTTTCATTAATACAAATGTGTTTTCTTTTCCCATAGATGATGTGTATAGCATTCATGTTGTTTATTGCTTTTCTCCTTGATCACTAGCATAGATTTATTAAATTATCTTGTTGCTTTTATTTCTTGTATCTTGTCCTTTGTATCCTTTTACAGGTGTCTCTTCTTCACAGCTGGATCACAAAAGCATCGAGAAGGAAAATATTATCTCCACAAAGAGGTATAAATGCTTCACATTCAAGTAATTTAATAATATAGGGAAGGGTTACAATGATGTACTCATTTTGTTCTACATCTAAACCATAGAATAGGGAAACAGTTCTTGTCTGCACCAACCAAATTTTTCCGCTAAAAAATTGGCGACTCCAGTGGGGATAGATCTATACATATTTATCCATTGGTTTTGATTTGTGTTTCATTGCAAACTCTCAATATTTATTTTGCTCATTAAAGGTGTGAAATTCACTTGTTTCAGTCCCAATTTTCCTCTCGAGGTCAGTATCTACCCTTAGAAAATTACAAATTATTTAGTGTTTATTACATTTAAAGGCATTATTTCTCTTTTGGATCCTTGGATGCATCAACGCACCTGGAATGTTTACATTCGGTGCCGACCATTCTCTGACGCCTTTTTTGTTTGTTGACAGAGCGTCACTTACACCTATTTCCAAAAGACATAAAGCAGTGTTGACGCCTTTCCACAATGGACAAAGAGTGTCAGCTAGCAGAGGACGCACTGGTATAACCCTGCAATGTACGTTGAGTTAGGTTCTCAGGTACTTCTAGTGACTCTTTTGGTTTTACACTATACTATAGTTGGGGGTGTTTTTAGCTTGCAATTTAAGCGAAATGAACCATGAATGGTATATTCTACAGTGTTTTAATTATATGCTCTTTTCATTCGGAGAGATTATGTTTCTTACATTGAATTTTACATTCATTTCTTACCTTGAAACCTCTTGCTCTTTTTTGTAGATAGTATTCATTGAAATTGGAAATTTTGTTTTTCATTTTAGTGTGCATATGTTGAATTTGTCTTGAGTTTTATTATCTTAGGATTGTTGTTTGTTTCCTTAGATATCTGTAGAAGAGAAAACTTGATATTTTGTTTCCATAATAGTTCAAAGATAAAGTTTTGCTTTGATCTTCTTTATTAAGATAGAAAAAAAATTGTTTTTGTTTTAGTTTATTTCAAATTTTTCTTTTGTTAAATCTTAGTTTTATACAAAAGAAAAAAAGTAATAAAATAATTCAAGTTTCATAATTTGTAAAGACTCTTTGCTTTAGTTTTTTTATTGGAAACGTTAATTAGATCTTTTTCTTCCTAGAGATCTGTTTTTCATTTTTGTTGGAAAGATAGGAAACAAAATTATAGTTTCAAGTTTAGGTGTATGTAATTCAATTTCTGCATTTGGAAAAAGAACCTTTTACTCTCTCATAGGTAGGGAATCCATTAAAAGAAAAAGTGAGAATTGCATCTCATACTTGCATGGTTTTTGAGTCAATCTTCGCTTCATATGTCCACTTAACCGTTTCAGATAAAAATAAGCACTAGTTAGGTTAAAATTATTAGCAAGAAGTGTGTGATAGGTTAGAGATGTGTTATGACATCTTTAAGCATAGGAGATGTTGTTTATTGTGTGCACTAAATCCAGGGGTTTGGTTGGTTCTTCCACATACTCATTGGTATATCGAACGACCTTTCACATACGTTTATGGTATATAGAAAGGTACTTCACATACTCAACAGTATATAGGAAGGCCCCTTTCGTACGTTTGTGCATTAGACAACACTACTATGGATTTGAACTCCCACGTACCTTGTGTATATCGGGAGACACCATTAGGGATCGTGAAACCATCTGAGAAAAGTCATTCGTCAGTCCTATCATTGTAATACATCGAGAACAACACTCAGGGATCTACTACGCAGGTGTCATCCAGGTAGTCGAGAATACATGCAAGGGTACTATCCCAATCCTCCTTGTCGTGTATCACTATTGGACCCTGTAGTATATCACGAGTTGTGATTATTTGACAATCTTGTGAGGATCCAAAAAATTTATCCACTCCTTTCACATGTTTGCTTGTTGCTTTAGATTGAGTAGCACTTGTTTCTTGTACAGTTAACGGTATTAAAGAGAGAGGTATTTTTGTTACATAGTTATGGCTATTCTTTCTGGTACTACCAACCAATTAAAGACGCCTTCTCAAAGGGAACCTTTTGTTATTCCTTCATTTGGAAATGTTGGCCCTCCTCTCATGGCTACCTTAAGTCTTACTAGATTGACTATAGGATTGCATGTATGGTTATTCTCTAGTTCGGTTATCCCAAGCGCACCAATTGTTTTAAATCTCAACTCTCCATCACAAGAACATTAACATCATGTTGATATTTCACCTTCTTCGCCAGATGTGTCTTCTTCTGTTTCTCCTTCTTTTCCTGTCAAAAGTTATGATGCTAGTAATAAGGTGGATAAGACAAAGAATAAAAGGAAGATTAAGAAGAAGAAAGACAAATAAGAAACCAATTCTCAACCATCTACTCCTCATAGTGTTGAGAGTGTTGATTTGCCCACAAAAACACCTCGTAAGCCTAACTTCCCTTGCAGGAATTGCAAGGGTGATCACCTTCTTAAGGATTGTCATGGTATGTCCCAAGTTTTAGAAGAGTGTGGTCTAAGGCTTCCCAACAACCCATGTCATCAACCTTCGGTCATCATACTGATGATACCCCATGAACCAATGACTCTATGGTTAAGAATCAAAAGGTAAAGTCAGAAATCATTGTTTGTTATGTATGGGCATGCACCTTACTTACCTTTGTCCTCGCATGGATGAAGCTTCAAAGTTGTTGGATGCACCTTACTTTCACAAATATGGCTGGAACAATTCGTTCATTGCGGCTTGAAAAGTGGTTGGAGCATTAATCAATCCGAAGGGCATTACTTTGAACTCATAATGACCCTCATGAGTACAGAAAACAGTTTTTGCTACGTCTTCTAGTCTAACCCTTATTTGGTAATACCCTAATCTCAAATCTAATTCTGAGAAGTACTTAGATCCATGAAGTTCATCCATCATCTCATCGATGAATGGGATAGATAAATTATTCTTGGTTGTTATCTTGTTCAGGCCTCTATAATCTATGCACAACCTAAAAGATCCATCATTATTTCGAACTAGCACTACTGGAGCTGCATAAGGGCTTTTGCTCTTTGAAATGACTCCACATTTTAACAAATCTTGGGTTAACATTTCAATCATTATTTTATGGCGATGTGGATATATGTACTATTTGATATTGAGAGGTTTTCCCCTGGTTCTATCGCAATTATGTGCTCAGTCTTGTTGTTTGGTGGGAGCTCCATCGAAAGCTCTTGGAACACCTTGTGGTGTTTTGGGATTAGTTTGTATCTCTGGTGGTTTGTAGTCATCTCCTTCACATGTTAGCAACTCCGTCTCTTGACATTGAAATATGTAAGCATGTGCTCCTTTTCGAATTAGCCTTTCCATCTAATGTGATGTAACCAATTGAGTTTGGGGTGGTTTAAAACTGTACAATTTGTACATTTTTCCTAGCCATTTGATCTTGATGAAGTGTTCTTGATGGTTAGCGGAGTAAGTACCCAATGTTTGCAACCATTGGATTCCCAATACAATGTCTACTCCTCCAAGAGGGACTGCAAAGAAGTCGGATTCTAGGTTATAGTCTTGCATTGTAATTTAACCTTGTGACCTTTTTTCATATTTTCAATCTTCTTGTGGTCTACTACCATAACCTTCATGTTAGGCATTGGGAAAACGAATAAATTGAATATCTTAGCAAGATTAACATTAATAAAGTTATGGGTACTGCCAATATCTATGAGAATCAAGACATTGTTGTTTTTTATATGTCCCTTCGGCTTCAATGTTTGTGGTTGGGATATCCCTATATTGGTGGCTAATGATATCCTTGGTGTAACATCTTCCAGTTCTTAGTGCCAGGCTTGCTGATTTCCCATATCATCCTCCCTTGATTCTTCACTTTTCTAGTATTTTTCTTCTTCTTTGGTCTCGCATGCATACAACTTTTGGGGGTTGCTCTTTTGCAAACATCTATGCTTAGGATCCCATTCTTCTCCACAATATTTGCACTTTATTTCCTTCATCCTTTGGGCTTCTAAACTGGGATTTGCTCCTTCCCTTAGATGTGACAACGTATATCTTGAAGTTTCCATATTTGTTGATTCTAGAGGCTTCCTCTTGGAATATTTTTTGTTGAAGCTAATATGGGTGGATCTTTTGAAATTGTTCTCGATGATCTTGGCCTTATGTCTTGCCTTCTCCATGGTAGAAATGCTATGTAATTCTAACTCATCCTGAATGTACGATTTTAGTCCATGTATGTATGTTTGCAGAGGTTGGTCATCAATTAGTTCTGGAAATCAAGTTACCAAAGCTTCCCATTCACATGTGTACTCATCTACACTGCCCTTTTGTTGATATCTGATGATCTTGGCAAAGAAGTCTTTCTCGGTTACGCCTTGAAACCTTTTAAGAAGATCATTCTTAAAGTTATTCCAACTTAAGAAACAAACCTTGGTTGTATTCTTCCACCACATGTATCAATTGTATGCATTCCCCTCCAATTGCATGGCGGCATATTTAATCTTCTCACTATCGTATTGTATGTTTTGGATGTGAAAGT
Organism: Pseudotsuga menziesii; assembly: GCA_001517045.1. Lineage (NCBI taxonomy): Eukaryota > Viridiplantae > Streptophyta > Pinopsida > Pinales > Pinaceae > Pseudotsuga > Pseudotsuga menziesii. The sequence continues at coordinate 79,339 of LPNX010438492.1, forward strand.
ATTCTTCTGGTTTATTTATCCATGTGATGCATTGTCTTTCGTCACCTTCGTATTTGGGTAATTCTAGTTTTACCCCTATCTGGTACCCATGTGTTAGGGGAATTGATATTGATGGAATGTTAAAGAAAGGGACTTCATGGGGTGGTGTCATGTCGTGTTGTCCTGGAATTTTAGGCGTACTAGGATGAGGCGTATTGAAGGGCTCTAGTGGTGGGTTATGGCTAGGTGGAGGAACCGAAGTATACAGCGGTAATATGACCAAGATATCATCAAGATACTCTTAAGTTTTCTTTTGATATGCCTTCAACACATTGATGCATTGCTCTATTCCTGCCTTGAGCCCTGTGACGATTGATGTTAATGTGTTATTAGTTTTGTCGATCTCTGCCTTGAACTCTGCATACTTTTTGTTGATTTTTTCGTCCAACAAGTCCAATCTAGTGTTGACATCCCTCATTCTAGTAACTATTGGGATTTGCTCCACACTAAATTTGGATTTATTTTTGTTAGTTGTTCGTTCCCAACGAGCCACGATCTTCTTCTTCTTTAGCTTTTAAAATATTTTTAAAGGACTAATATTAAAATAAATTTTAATATTACTGTCTTTTTTTTTTAATTAATAAAAATAAAATATTGGAATTGTAATTAAGCCGTTAGGCGTTTTTCTATATGAGGTTGTGTGTGTTTACACTATTCATTCCGTCGTCCCTCTTGCGTATCCGATTATGCCACGTGTTTTCAAAAAAGCCGCCAGCGCAACCCTGTAATCTGTTCTCGCCCTGTACGCGACTGCTCTCACGCTGCAGTTGTCGCCTCCGTGGCCACTCCATTGTCCACACCATCCGCAGCTACTCCGTCCCCTTCGACTTCGTCGCGAACACTGTCTGCAGCTACTCCATCCCCTCCACCTTCCGTGGCCACTTCGTCCCCTGCACCCTCTGTAGCTCCTCCCGCCAATTCTCCAGCACTAGCAGATTTTGTACCCTCTCAAGGCTTTTCTCGCTTTTCTTTAAACTAAGCTTTGAAGAAAGGTTACATAGATCTTCTTTATATAGTGGAAACTGCCATGATTTCTATGCTCTGCTGTTTAATTTTTGCAAGTTATTTGCTCGAGAAAAGATCTCTGTTTTTTTTCCTAGAAGCTCCGGTTTCTTTTTTCATTTCAGCATGAAAAGATCTTTGTTTTTTCTTAGGTTTCTTTTTCATTTCAGCGTGAAAAGATATCCTCTGTTTTTTCTTTTGAAAAGATCAGGTTCTATCTTCATTTCAGTGTAAAAATATTTCAGTGTATCTTCATTTTTGCTATATTCTTTAGAGATGTCCAGAAATATTGTTTAGAAATTTCTTTAGAAATATCCAGACATATTTCCTATGGTTTGATAATATTGAATAGATTTATTTGGGCGGAAAACCTGAAAATACTTATGTAGAGAAATTTTTGGATGGTTTGGTCATTTTGATCATTTTGAATAGATTTATTTGGGCAGAAAACTTGAAAATACTTCTGTTGAGAAATATTTCGGCGGAAAAACTGAAAATAAAAATCTTTATATTGCAATGCTCAGGCTTGATTTACATACCATGCCTTGTTACTATATTCTTTAGGAGTTCCTTTCCTTTATAATACAAACTTCCTGAAATATGTCTGAAGGTTTGATGATTTTGATTAGATTTATTTGGGCTGAAAACCTGAAAATACTTATGCTGAGAAATATTTCCAATAGTTTGATCATTTTGGGTAGACTTATTTGGGCGGAAACCCTAAAACTAAAAATCTTAAAACTGAGGATTAATTTGTAGAATAGTTGATGTTGCAGATTTTAAAGAGTGATTGTGGAGAGGTCAAATCGTGAAATCTTATGATAAGTATGTTATCTCCGCTGATATACCGTGTGAAAATTTTATTTTCAGGTTTTCAAGGTGAGTGTTCTATGAAGGTTTGAGTTCAGAGTTTTTTGGAGATGTGTGTTTTGTGAAGATACGAGCTTGGCGCCATGGCAAAGAGCCAGTTGGAGGTGCTTTTTCCCCTGGACTTAGCCAAAATGCAATGATACCACTTCACGGCCATCGTAATTGCGGGCATGGGCTTCTTCACAGATGCGTATGACCTCTTTTGTATCTCGACCGTGTCCAAACTCCTGGGACGGATCTACTATTACGATTCACAATTTCTGTGTGAACTGTGGGTACTGTGTTGCTCGCGGGTACTATTGGAATTTGGTTATTTTAACTTCCACAATTTTTTTTTAATGTTTTGAATACATATACTTTATGTTGAAAAAAGTTTTGTTTTAAATTTTTTCTTGATAAAATATTTATTTTTACAAAATATTTTTTATTAAATATAATTTTAAATTATGAAATTATTAAAAAAAATTAAAACTTTAAATTTCTATAAAAAATAAAATATTTTACTGTATAGAATTTGGAAATCAAATGCTTAGACAAAATTTAAACGAAAGGAACACGGGTTATGTGCATGAGAAGAATGGCAAATGGGAAAGGAACACGGGTTATGTGCATGAGAAGAATGGCAAATGGGAAAGAGTAATTAAATATGAAAATGTATGGACAATTTGGAAATTATCGCAAATTAAAACACTCTATTTTTATGGGATACCCAACCATTTGGATGTTAATATATTTAAATGCCAAAATGTATTTAAACCAATCAATGACTCTATCAAAGAAAATTGGAATAGTGGACTGTAAAATGTAACCTTGGGAATCCCTTGGAATTTTTGCTATACAATTGTTCTTACTCCTATTCCAATTGAATTCATATGCAAGTGCTCCCATTTCAAATGGGAAATTAGTCTCATCTAAACATATTAATAACTTATAAGACAATTTAATGACAATTTGGGAAATACATTGACTTAAAAAAAATAAGTTTTTAAGAAAAAGTTTGAAAATTTTATTATAAATATTTTATATTTTTACTTAAGT
>LPNX010438492.1:85969-107192 GCA_001517045.1 Pseudotsuga menziesii
CCACCTATCCCAGTAGAAAAGCTGAAATATTGACGAGGTAGATCCAAAGGATTGCATGAGTCAAATGACTATGCATGCACTTTTAAACAAGATTCTATGGTGCATCCAACAATAGTAAACTCGTAAACGAATCCTCACCCTCCCTTTCGAAGTTTCAAGTGAAAAAGGTATCAACGTTAACTCTTTTTTTTAAAGTGCATGATGTAGTTGATCACCGAATAAATTTCTATCCTGAGCCACTTGGAGGAGAAGACCTTATGCATAGTTATGTGCTCTCTGATTCTAATAGATGCTATGGCCTGGCATTGCCATAGGAGTGCTAATACAACATATCAAGATGTTTACCATTCTCTAAGAGATCTTACTCACTAAAGGAAATATGAAGCTTATATTTTCAAGTAGAAGTTTTTGAAAAGAAAATACCCCCATTAGATGAGATATGTAGAATATATTTCCAACTCCAGAAAAGAAGGGATCTTTCCAACTAAATGAAAAGAAGGGACATCATAATTACACTAAATTTGGAATACATTTTTTTTAATAATTATACTATAATGAAGATAGAATGAAGTTAGATGATGAAGCATGAATATAGACTATCATGATGCTTCAGAACGACCAACATAAATAAAACAACTAATTATCTCATACACTTTAAAATTTTAGGTATGTATTTCATTCTCTCAAGTATGTAGTCCACCAAAACCGATTCATATATTTATTTGTCATTATTGAAAAAGTGTTTTGAGACAGTAGGCTGTAAACATTTATTTGGGCTTGATCTTTAATTTGTCTATATCAAATAACAAATCAATAATAATAGTGGTGAAATGATTTCATTATATTTAGGCTTCGTCATATAATGTGGACTAATAATAAGGATGGGTATGCAATTGGTGGCTTGGTCAACGAAACAAGGAAACCATCATACCTTGTTAGAGAAGGTGTCTAGCTTGTTTATGTAGCGATGACTAAAGAATGTATCAGTCTTCTAATAAAAGAGGTATATACACTTGAAACAAAACAGAGGGGAATCTTGGATGAAGATAAAATCAAGAGAATTAGAAGAGGAGGATTGTGTTGCGTGCTTGGAATTCTTTGAGGATTGTGTTGGGTGCTTGGAATTCTTTGAGGATTATGTTATGTGCTTAGATTCCTTTAAACTGAATCATATACTTATCCATATTTCATGTGGCCATAAGTTTCACTCACATTGAATGTTTCTGTGGTTGAATAAAAATCAATATTTCCCATATTGTAGGGCCAAAATTTAACCTTAACCGGTTTTCATTAAGACCATTTAGACTATCAAATATTTCAGTATACCATATCAAGAACACATATTTTGATATGCGGTCAATAGTTGTGGGAGTATCCAAGAGTTAGTCAACTGCATGTGTTCATAATATGAATTGAGTTTGTTTATAACAACTGGATCCCTTCGTTAATATATGTGTACATACATCAAAGAGAAAAATGTTTTATCAAGCTAATAGTGAAATCTTGGGAGTCGGTTCATGTAACCTTGTGAAAATTCCCTTCCTTATTTTACTTATAATTCTGTTGTGATTATTTGATGTCTAATTAATATCCAAGGTCCATTCTTGGTGGTAGCTAGAAACAAGCAAATTCTCTTATGGATGTGTTACCTTGGAATTGTTTTGTTTCAATTATTTATAATGTAGAAATCCACATATTGTATAAACAATGGCAGATTCTATATTGTCATCAGTTAGTACTTATACTATTACAATGATTCATATAATGATTGCAATAAAGGGGTTTATAAAATACTTCTAAACTCTTAGTATAATGCATATGAAGTTGCTCTCTTTTGATAAAGTGTTTGATCTAAACATTTATTTGTCCTTGATCTTTATTTGTCTCTATCAAATAACAAATTGATACTATTGGTGGTAAAATGTTTTCATTATATTTAGGCTTCGTCATTCATGCTAACTATTAATAGGGATCAATATACTATTGGTAGATTGATGAATGAAACTAGGAAGCCATTAGACCTTGTTAGAGGTGTCTAGCCTTCTTATTTTGCGTCTAGCTTACTTATGTAGTGATGAGTACAACACAAAAATGTTCATTTTGTTTACTTCGTTGCTAACTTCATGTACATTTGATATTCAAGTGCCAATTTGTGATATCTTGAAAGGGATAAATTTAAAGTTGGCCCTTCCTTGGTCTTTCCTACAAAAGTGGTACTTTATTTGTGATGGTACGGAGTACAAGAATAGGTCTAAACCATGGGCAAACTTTAGTCCATGTACTTTTTCGGGTTTTTTTTTCCCAAAACACGAATTTGATTTTAGTTTCTCTTTTTCAACCATTTCACCCTCCAACAATAACCTATCGGCTTATTATTGCACCTTTTGGGGGCAATTGCTAATATTAATATATTGTTAAATAAATACTAATATTATTTTCTGGGGAGGGTTGGGGGAGGGAGGGCGGTTGTGTTTTAATAGTAGATGCAACGAAGGGCAGATGGGGTAGGCAGGGAGATGAGCACGAGAGGAAGGGAGGGCACACAGGTGGAAGGCGGTGAGTTGGAGAGGGATATAGGGGTGTAGATAGGGCAGCGTGGGAGATAGCTGGTGATGGAGCAACATGAAAGGAAGAAGAGGTCGTGGCGGATGGGAGGAGGAAGGCGTGGGGCATGAGAGCAACGAAAGGAGGGAGTGAAGTCGCAGCTGGTGGAGGGATGGATGCAGACATAAAGGAATGAAGGGAAGGTGGAGTGGCGAGGGATCAAGGAAGAGAAAAAGAGAGAGCAATGGAAAGAGACCGCAGGAGTGTTGGACGCAGGGGGACAGAAATGTGAGGGGCCAAGGGAAGGAAGGGTGCAACAAGGCAAATAGAGAGTCGAGTTGGGTGCAATAGCGACAACATGGATTGTACGACGGTGAAGTGTGGATGGCTGGGGATCGTCTTCGACAACTAGGAGGGTGACGGCCACAGCTTGTGCAGCAGGCGTCGAGCCGCTCTAATACCACTAGAATAGAAACTACTCGTGAAGACAGTTTTTGCTGAAAATATATAATATTTGTTTATAAATTTTGACTGATCATGAAATATACAATAAAGAATCCTGATTTTATATATCTGTATCAGTTTTACATAAAGTCGTCTCTTCATTTTTAACCAGCATAGATCCAAATCCTAAATCTTTGGAGGTCCGAACCTTTTCTAAGTATTGCACTCAACCATGAGTCTTAGTGTGATTCAGACCAAAAGACACATCTTTTTATTTAAGGTCCACATATAATATTTTTATTATTGATATTTAATATTATTTATGGCCAACATATAATATTTTTTATTCTTTTTATTTTATTAGTAAAGAAAAAGCATCTTCTCCATACATGGTTTTAGAACCATGTGCAAGGCCTTCCTAAAAACATGGGTTGTTTAGGAGGTTTTGCACATGGTCTTAAAACCATTTGCAACGAAATCCTAAACCATGTACAATAAAACCATGGGTTGTGTAGGAGGCCTTGCACATGGTTTTAAAATCATGTGCACAACCAATATTTTTATTGCTGATAATTCAATTTTTTATTTTTTATTATTTTGTTAAGTAGGAACATTACAACATCTCCTCCATATTAGGTTGTTTTTATGGCCGACATTTATTTTGAAGGATAATTAATTTTTTTTATTTTTTATGGCCAATATGAAGGATAATTAATTTTTTTTTTTATGGCCAATATCTATGTAACGTTACGTAACGTTACCAGATCCGCCCCATAAGCAACAATTAATTAATGTTAGTTTATATCTTATTTTTTTATTAAAAATATAAAATTAGTATTGTTGAAAATATACCAGCCTAGATCCAAATCCTAGGCTCCCGATGTGCAATAAAATGTTTACTTAATAATATGTAAATATTTAAGTGAAAAAATTGTTGTTGCTAACTTATAATAATTTATATTTAAATATATATTAAATTTATATCAAATTTAACTAACTATAACTTTGAATAATTTAAATGACAAAAAGAGAAATTTAATATAAATATTAATTTTAAATTTAGTATAATTATTAATTTAAATTTAAAATTTCTTTATGGTTTTTGGTTTTTTTTAAGTAAATTCTTGGACTTCAACCCCCATAACATATAATTTGGAAAAAGCTCCCATAAATTTATGTAAAAAGATTAGTTTTTATTAAAATAATTTGTTGTCACGAATTTGGATGAATTTTTTTATTTATGATACTTTCTTTAATTATTCATTGACCACAATATATTAAAATAATGATCGTTTCTAATACCTGTCATTGTTTTGCTTGCATTTTTGCTCACAAGACCAGAATCTACTATCCCAAGGAGAAGCTAGAGACGACTTGAGAACCTAACGTCCAAGGAAAACGAAGTTTTAAGTGATACAGGCCATCATTCTTTTATACATATATAAAAGAAGTAAAAAGACAAAGATAATTCACTCCGACCTTTTTGGCAGAACAAAGCAAAGTTGAACTGGGAAAATTCGTTGAACTTTCTCTCTGGAAAACTTGCCCTGAACGGCAGTATCATACACATAAATGACGATAGACTTGGACTTCTATGGAATTTCATCATATAGCCCTTACCTTTAAATTTTAAAAACAAAGGTTTTTCTTTGGTTTATATGATAAACTTTGAACCTTTGCACAAAATTTTACAAAATACATGCATTCGCACTGTTTGTTTTGTAAACAAAGAGTACATTCAGCCAAATATTGGGTCCAAATTAGAAAGACGATTCAGCCTAATATTGGGTCCAAATTAGTTTTGATTAAGATGCCATGGAGCACAGTTAACACGTAGTCTGAACTTCATGGAAAACGCCGCACCAAAGAACAGCATCTTGAATCCCTCAAATCCACCTTCCTCAGCTGTGTATTTGAAACGTTTTAGCTGGCAAATAAGAACTCGAGGAGGAGACTTGATCTTTAACTTCTTCTCGGCTTCTTGCAAATGGCAGCATTTGTCGCACCAGTATTTGTTTTTCCCACTCAATTTCTCCATAACGCTGAATGCATTCAGACATCCTGACAGAGAATAGTTTCCCTGGATCTCCACGTTGAGGTCCATAAATGGTTCTTCTTCTATGCATGTTACAATCTCACAACAGGAACACCGAATTTCGCTTGTGAAAGTACCTCCAAATATGTCAGTAAGACTGTATTCTTCTCCTTTCCTCGGTTGACTTTTCTCGGTAGAATCTGGTCACTGTCTTGCGTCCCAAATTTAGTCTCGGATTCCTCACGCTGGGTAGGAGCACTTTGTTCGTCCAGAGAATTTAAAAGAAATATCAAAAACGCATGTGCATCGTGATGGGTTTTACTGCATCGTGATGGGTTTTAAGCAACGAAAAATCTCATTCGTTTTCATCACCAACTCTACGAATCGTCTGGGAGAAATGCGAGATTTGTTTTTGGAGTTCATGTGATGGAATAGATCTGCCAAGCAAGTTAATAGAGTATTATTCTCATTATCACTTCCTCCATTACCATAATATTGGAGCAACTTACTTCTGAAAGGAAAAGAGAGCCTAAACAATGCTATTAAAGTAGCAAGTATTGTCCAGATTATACAGACCTACGTGGATATAATGGCTGCACCTCAAAGCTTTCAATCCATAATGCAGAAGATCCATGACCACTATTCCTACTTCATAGGCAGAATATGGTATAGATCCTTATCATATATCTCCTAACCATTCCTTTTAAATGCCAAAATACAATCACAGCTATTGATTTTATACGGGAAAGGACTTTCTAAACCTAACCATGAATTGCATTACCTTTGGTCCGTCTTTTCTATATGCGTAGCTAAATTTTATTATTTCCTCTCCAGCTTCTTCGCTTTAATGGACATGTCTTTCATCTCTTCCTTAACATTTACAAACTCTGTTTGTTGCAGCCAGCCATATTCAACGGCTGTGAGTTCACAAATTCTTCCCTTGGATTCAACGGATGTGAGATCACAAATTCTTCCCTTGGAGGTACACGATGTGGGTTTACAAACTCTGTCCATGGAGATATACAAACCCTACCCAACATGCTTTGTTTAGAACCTTTCTTAGTGGAGATATAATAACCTTACTTTTATATCCAAATCTAAACATGTAACTGTTTAGAACCTCTCTTCTTTTGCCGACATGTTACAAACGTTACTAAAGTTACATCACGTTACAAGATCTCTCCCATAATATTCACTATCACTATTATTTTTATCTCTCCCATAATATTCACTATCATTTTGCCGACATGTTACAAACGTTGCTAACGTTATATCACATTTGCCGACATGTTACAAGTGTTACTAACGTTACATCACGTTACAAGATCTCCCCCATACTGGGCTGTAGAGCGCCTCTTGGCGCAATAATTATACTAACTACATATCCTTGTACTTCTTTGAGTTTATTTAATTATTATAACTACATATCCTTATACTTCTTTGAGTTTATTTAATTATTATATATATAACAAAGAGAAAATGCAACTTGAGAATGGATTTGGAGTGCCTTTGTTGTATAGTGGTATGTCTACTTAATTTGCATTGCAAGCAGTGGAGCAGTGAACCAAGTCTGAAATAGTGCAATCCTCTTATGCCTATTGGTGATTAGTAGTTGAGAAGTTTTGCACTCGTATTTGCACTAAGAACAGGAAACAATAATGTTTCTGTAGAGGATCCATGTTGGTGAAACATGTGGGCTATAAAGCCTATGTTTGTGAATCATACAGTATCATAGTGGTTGAATCTATGGCTTGAAGAAGCTATAGCACTTTGAGGCAAAAAAGTAGTGAGCAGCAAACCATTCCAACCTGCTTGTAGAAGCTTGAAAGAGGGCAGCCAAATGGGTTTTTGTACCACCTGACACTACACCAGCAATTGGGGGACCAAGCAAACATGTTGGCAAGCACAAACAGAGGACCATTCCAAAGATGGGAGAAGAGAACTCAAATATTAACACTGCCCTCATCTAGAGCAGCATGTCCATAGAGCTTCAGCATTGAGAGGAATCATAGATGATGCAGCCACTACATCAAAAGACTATACCAAACACTAGAGAGGTGAGAGCTAGTTAGTTACTAAAATTAACCTAGCTTAATATTTAAATTTAACATTTGTAACATAGTATATACCTATGGCTATTAAGACAGATTCGGAAGCACTGCAGACTATCTGAAGAATTGCAAAAGGCGTGTAACAACACTAGGGAATGAGTGGAAACCCTTTGCATTGTATTCATCCTATATTTAAGAATGTTGAAAAGCCATAAAGAGTGTGTGGAACAGCATGATACATCTTCAAGTTGAAGCTTTTGGAGACCAAAACCCTATGAATGGGGAAGATGTGATCTGAAATGGATACAAAATATTTTCTCGTCCAAGCTTTGTAAATTATAATTAGGCATAGTTTTAAATCAACAATCAACTTGAACTCAAAAGGCCAAAAGGCATCATGAAGGTGAAACAAATCACCTTGACAGTTCATGATATTAAAGAGAATGCCTGCTTGATCGAAAAGACAACAAACTTGAGGGGAAATTGAAGTTTAGGAAGAAGGGAAGTAGCAGAGAAGAGCTCAAAGAGGCAGCATGTTTGAAGATTGGAAAATGAGAAGCCATTGAGCCTGTCCAAGCATGGGCAGAGAATTGTCCATGAGCCAAATCCATCTACAAATGTACTGCGAGTAAAAATGCATCAAAATCTCATTGAAAGTGCATATAGCTCATCATTGTAATAATCCCTTGAGCAAATAATCAAATCCCAAGGAATGTTGGTTTTCCCATTTGGATTTCCAAGGAAAATCTTTAGTTATAGTGAATTTTAATTCTCTATAGTTGATGAATTGTTGCGCTTGATCATTCTGGTTATTATGCAAAACACTGAATGAAATCAAACCAGTGTGTTGTGTGATTGAATTCCCACAATTTGTTTTTTTTCCCATGGACAGAATCGCGGGTCGTTGGCAATTAAATACAAATTCTGCATTAAATCAAGTGAATCGTTAGTTTTCTCTGTTTGAATAATGAGTGAAAGCCACAGGCATAACCACATATGCACCGTCACCTACAACCATACATTTATATGGCTTCTTAATCGTTTTGGGCATATAGATTTATTCTTGTTGCATGTTATTGAGTGGAGCTCTGTCCCATGCTCACGCACAAGAACTTGTTTTATTCTAAGATTGCACAAGAAATTAGTAGGCCACTTATGAGTATCGTTAGGCCTTTGTATCAAGTAGTAAAAATGAATCAATTACCCTGCTAAATAAGCTATCATCTAATCATGAAAGCTAGAATGTACTAACCAAAATGCACAAGCCAATAATGCCATGATGTTCTTGCATTGAAGTCTGCCCAGAATTGGAATATAAATGCATGTACACCGCAGATGGTGGAAAACCAAACCTCAACCAACCTCCATATCAAATACATACCAGAATTCAACCATGATATATCCAGATCTGACCAAATTCAAAATGTACAAGAACTGTTTCTACCACCAAAAGCTTATCAGATTCATGTCTCTTATTACATGTCAATGCTTCATCTACATCATAAGATCCAAAAAGGCAATCTGCAAAATGCATTAGTAGATCAGATCTACTTAACAAATTTGCATTGGCTGTATGCTGCAAAATATTTATGCCTTTGCCTTTCCAGACTGAAGGACTTGCATGCGCTGTTGTATCTTTAGTATCTGCAAATATAATGATCTGAAAGGTTAGACTGGGACATACAGATTTGATGAAACTTCATGTAACACAGTAAAGACAGAAACCCACATCATGAAACCCAACAACTTCTACTAGACTTGTGAACACAATAAACAGTACGCAGAATTTTAAGAAGCTAAATTCGACTTCATACAAAAAATATTCTTCTGAAAGAAGGATTAATAGACATATCTATGGACTCTGCAGTGAACTAAGAAAGCAAACAGAATTGTGCAGTGTAACCATGCAAGCAGATTAGGACTGACACTGGAGCTATCCTTGCTCATTCTTTATTTGAAATCTTGATTGTGTCAATAAATAAGATCATAAACAACAACCAGAAACCAGCAAATACGAAGATCACATGTTAACGCCATAACTCAACTATATAGAGTGAACTTGTAGAAGGCTACTTCTATGAGCCATTTATGGATCGCATCATCTATACCATGATGCAGCATACATAGTCCTGATCAATATATAGTATGATCATGTATGACTGAAAAGATTAAAAGGCATAGTTACATGAAGTATGCACAGCATCCTTGAGTCTAATATGAATACTGATACTAGCTCAGCAAGTTGAACTCGTTCTTCCTTCTCTTGGAATGAAAACAAACATTATGGCGATGTTCTGAGACCAGGACCTAGCATCCTACAGTCCACTGTGTGGTTGAACACCTAACAATATCAAGAAATAATCTGATCCATGCCAAGAAAACCATTAGAAAGAATGGTTTAATAATGCTGCAATGTCGTTTGCTCTCCTAAGGAAAAATTGGTTGTAGCTATATCCAAAACTCAGCTTTTCAATGCAAAATTGGAAGACAGATGCCACTTTGATAGGTTGAGTACACTGAAATTCTGTCAGCTACCCTCCACAGCATATCATAGGCCCTCTTCAAATTTTTCTGGCTTTCATACTTAAACTACTTACCTGTAGCTTTAAGAATGTTGTGTACAGTGTTCACGTAGAATTCTGGACTCAAACAAACCCATTCCAGCTGCTTCTGTGCAATTCAATTGTCTTTCCATTCATCTGGAAGCCTTTGAACAGAAAGTAGGGTTCTTAAATGTAAAGTAGACAATTGCGCATGCATTTTAGTTTATATGACTGGTAACTCCATCATCCACAAGAAGGTCTTCAAGAACCTCAGGGACTTTCTTCATTATTAACCCCTTGGTATATATTGAACATTGTTAAGCTCATTGAGTTTATCAGCATTGTGGTAATTCAGCAGAAAATATTGCTAGGGTTTTTGGTCTATTCCAATGTTTGACCCATAGTAGCAGAATACAGCAGAATCAGCCTTCCCAATACAGAAATTTAGCTACAAATTCAGTTCACCCAATTGCTCGTGTTAATATGAATTCCATTCAGTCAAAGGATCTTTGACTAAATTTGAATACGAATTCCAATTATCGATGACCATTGGAATTCCGATTATCGATGACTAAGATGGCACAATTTTGGGTGCTACGTCAAAAGATAATTGCTCCCGAAGCTAGGATGCCCCTCCAAAAAAAATTCCAATCAAAAATACTAAAAGGTACCACGTGTGCCTCCAAATATGTGTACAAGAAGGGCGCTCATCACATGGAGACTATAGACCATGGAAAATAAATTGGGTGTTAGCTCTAGGAGACCCCAACAATGTATTACTTAAGAAAATACCATCAAATAGGTAGAAATACACATAAAACGATTAGCAAGTGCACTTTTCTAATAACTCAATGACCTTTTAATTAATTATCCCACTAACTTTAGACCCACCATGATGTGACCATAATTAAAACCTTATTACATGTTAAACCTATAAGACAAGGAGCACTTCCTATGTTTCTAAGTGAGGTGAGGGTGATGAAGTGAATGTGGTACTAGGTAGAAGGTGTTTGTGAATTGACTATCATAGAAATGTGAGTGCTAGGTCTACCCCTTAGCTTTCAAGAGCTAGGGGCTTTAGATTTTTCTTCCACATGTATGCCTTTGAAAAGAGTTTGTCTTGAGTTACCCTTTCCTTCTGCCTCTTTTTTTCCATCCCTTTATTCTTTTCTTTTTTTATTAGCCTTTTTTTGCTTAGTCCCCTTGCTTTAGATTTGGCTTTGATAACCTACGACATATAGAATCTGGTTTAATTGCAATGGGGGCATTGCTCGCATATATAGTATTTCTAATTTAGCTACACCAACGTTAGAGCACTTTGACTCTTTTACTTTAACTTAGGCATTCACACATGGGAATAGCATATCAACGTTAGAACATAACATGTGATAAGCCAATTACAAAAGGGGACATGATGGAAATAGATGAAAAGGCTAGTAGAATGGCATGGCATGAAAAATGGCTAGGAAAAAAGTGTAAAATGGCATGAAATGAGTGTTAATCCTATCTAAATCCCTAGGGATACACCTAACTCACACGACGACACACTTATCTAAAGGAAATTATAACCACGCCATAATGCATCTTTAGCTATGAAACGACAATTCAAAGTACATGAGCCACTATAAAGCAACACCATTGACCCCTCATGGTCGTATCCCAAGCAGAAAAAGGTAATCCACATGTGTCAACAAGTATAGCATATGTCACAACATTGGCATCAACTAAAAAAAGTCCCCATCAATCTCTAGCACATAACATAGTGATTTGAGCAAGCTGGAAGTCTCTAACAACTATCCATGGGAAAACCATAGATCTCACCTGTGGAACTCATAAATGTGATCAAAATCACAAAAATATCGATGATCAAGTCACCCCTACATGTCAAGGGATAACACTATTGACATCAAGTTAATTTTGTACCTGTTCCACACCACCCACCAATCGCTCTTTCGTACAATGCATGCAAGCTCATACACCACTGCTTCAAATCTACAACACAATTTGTCTATACGAAATTCACGTTCAAACCATACTGCTCCCGCCATCCATACAAATTTCTTACTCCAACTATACTACTCTACCATTTGTTCCATCCATACACAACATCGTCCTCAATTTTTGTACCTCTGTACTGCCACATGTTATCATACATTGACTAATCAATTCATCCATATGCCTTTTAACCCTTCCATACAACCCATAAGACCTTTCCAAAATTCATGTTTCCTAAAAATTACTTTTAGTTTTCACCTTGGAAATTATACATGAAGGTCGGTTTTGTCATAATAGTCAATTTTTTCCCTAACTCATTTTGCAACTCAACATAATTGACTTCATCTTCGTAATGATGGTCATTTGCTTGTGCCTTGTCATAATAACCCATCTTGGTGATGACTTCTTATGGGACCCACCTTTTCAAAACCAAAAATAAATAAATTTAGCGTGGGTCATGTTACCTGTTATCACATACATTGTAGTTGGGCTATTATGATGCAGAATATGGAAGTTCTCTTTTTTTTTCCGAACCAAGCATATTGATGAGGATACAGCATGGATTGATTGTTAGTACGAGCCATATTTAGAGCCTTATTTCAACAGCAGATGCAGAGCATTCCCTTGCCATGACTGAGATCTCCTAGTCTATTGAGATGACCTCAATATTGACATAGTACATTCGAGCAAAGCAGTAGAGATGGTACATGTTGACAGATTGACACTTCAGGTAGAGACATATTGCGGTGAGATTAGGTATATTACTTCTCGGTATGTTGTTTGCTCTCTGATGTATGTTTACACCTTTGGCTTATCATGCTATGAGGATTATGGTGACCTATGCTTGTATGATTTGTACTATGATGACTAACTTGTGTTATGAATGGTTGGAGATCTAATAGGTAAGGCAAGTGTCTATCCCATGTTTTGCACAAAATTATATTATCTTATTGTGTTGGTTTCACTTTATCACCTGTCTGCATACATACAATCTTCATCCATATCGTTTTACCTTGTGACTTGTGACTGAGACCTATGTGATTGAAAAGCCTTCCCCCACTTTGACCCATGTGCATGATGGACCCCATGTTTGCATTGTGTCTCTGGTTCTAAAGTATGTGACTTGGTTCATTGCCTTATGTTTGTAGATTCGGCTTGGAAGGGATGTGCGGCTAGTGTCAGCAAATGGTTTTCCTTTAGCCCTCAAACCAAGTGCTCCTAACAAGTGTCTCTAGACACTAATGCATCAAGAATACATAAATGGTAAATCTAAACGATGCAAAAGGCAAGCTGTGATTAGTAGTGCTTCTAAGCACTAATGCCTAAATGACTAAATGTTGTAAAACTAGTCAGTGGCCAAAGGATGAGCAGTCATCCATTGTTTGATGTAAGGCCATTTGCTCCTACATGGCAACAGGGTGGCAAACCCGTCGGGGCTATGGACGCTTGCTGGCAGCAGGGCTAGGTCGAGTCATTTTTTGGAGCCCGAAAGGCTATCCAAGGCACCTACCTTTGGAGATTGGCTAATATCTTTTGAATTCTTAAATGCCTTAAAGTTAAATGTTTATAAATTGTTAAATCTTGTTAAAAGGATACTTGTTAGAGTCTAAAGGAAACAAGCCCAAGGTTAATATCCATTTGTGAGACACCACCATTCCCTATTGTCCTTTGTCATGCATATCACATTGTGGTTGTGTATATTTGTTATCACTCAGAGAGGTCACATGGTCAAGGTCAACAAGAAGCCATCACCCTTTATCTTAAGCCTTGTTTCTCCACCTTCACCCAGCGTTAGCAAATGAGATAAACTTTGTAAGTATGGCATATGTGAGGGGCTTCATAGAAGATTCAAAGGTCATTCAAGAACACAAGTATATTTTGGTTGCTTATTATTATTAATTTATTATTGTCACCATGATTTTGATTAGTTTGTTTTCAGTTGGGTATTAATATACATCTTGGAGCATCTCTTACCTTGAATGTATGCAAGATCATCTTAGATTATTATCTCACCTTCAGTTTGAGTATTTTGACCAAGTCAAACACGGTTCCCAAGGCAATGACTACACAAAACAACATTGGCTATATTTGCTCCAGACATGCCCAACAACAATACTGCAGTCTCAGTTTTCAAGTTTTGGCCACAATTTTCAAGATCGGTGATTATTATCACTTTATTATTGTTTTGGTCACAATTTTTATGTTGAGATGCATTTGATGTTGGTGCTCCCTAGGCGCTAAAGAAAATAAATGACATTAATATGAAACTTTCATTCACACATTCTATCAAACTCTTGAATGTCTAGGGTTTATGATTAAAAATTTACTCATAAACTTGAAATAAAAACCACCAATTCAAGATCTTCTCAAATACTGAAGTAATCATTCACACATGAAAACATAGATGTTTTGGTCAACAGACTAGGCAAAACCCCAACCCCTGGGAAAACCCTAGAAAGAAGAAAATTATTATTAAGAAGAATACTCAGAAATATTCCATCTACACATGAAATCATTCCTTCAACCCTCACTGACAAAAATACCCAAACTGGAACAGCAACAAAATACCTTGATTTTCATGGCAATTTACAATTGTACGGCCTCCACACATGCAATGTATGGCCTGTACCTTTCTATTGTATTGTCTGCCTCAGGAAATGTGCCCACACGTGCCAAAATTGAATGCAAAAGTACAGTCTATCAGTCTACAATTAATGCAACAGCATTACCTCAAGAAATGGGCCCACACGTGTGTTGTATGGTCAATGCCAGACTAGTTGTTGTATGGTTTTGGCTGTCTTAGGAAATGTGTTGCTCCTCTCCTTGGGATTCGTTCCACTCCTCTAGGTCATTCCTTCTTTCTCTTCATTAATGGTGTGATCAATTTGTCATTTCTCTCTTGTTTTATACTTTAAAATTTGTAACCAACTATCTAACCACCTAATCTATGGTTGCGATATATTTACAAAATCCCACCTCGCATTAAGCAGACAATAAGAGGTGCCTCTCATAAAGAGATGAATAGAGATTATGAGAATCATATTGAATTTGTGGTTTAACAAAACTCCACTCCCAAGCCCCCCATAAAGGTCCAGGTATCTCAATATTCATTTTAAACAAATCAAATCCAAAATAAATGCTCGCAACTCCATGGTTGAAGGACTATTAGATGTCAGTAACCCAAACTCCTAAACAAGAGATCGCCACTTCTTCCACCCCTTGTTCCCAAGGTCCCATAAATCACACCAATAGAAGATACCTTTTTTACTTAGTGAACATCCTTGCAACCATAGAACCTTTACAATACAAACACCCTGGTCATGCCAACTCCAAATTGGACATGAGGCAAGATCCCATCATGCTCGATTGCCCTCCAAATTCCATTAAACCAAACTAGACACCAATATCCAGGCCACACAGATACTCTGAAAAAGGATAACCCACCATTCTAAAACATGGAGGGAGAAGAGATGATGTCACATAAACAAAACAACCCCACCCACAAATCATGCCAATATGTTACACTGAGAGGACTCAATTATAGAACTAAACCTGCCAAGGCACTGATGTAAAATATTAAGTTTACCAAATCCCGGGTGCAATTTCGATCTTTTACTTCATGCAACTAATTAGTTTTACCTAGAGAATTCAAATTACTTAAAAAAAACAAATGGCAACACACTAATAAACAACATTATAAAGAAAAACAAGCACAAGAAGTACCTTGGAAACCCCAATCCCTGGGGAAAACCAGCAACAGATTTGTCTTTTATTGCATATTTGTTAAACAATGCTTACAACACCAAGCTTCCGGATATAACACACCGGATCTTAGACTCCTGTCTCTTGCTGTGCCCAAACCCTAAACAGTAAAGACAAACCCCAGCTTGAGTGAATCTCTCACTCCAAGCCAACACGAGATATGGCTCACTCCTGTCACTCACAAGAGATATGACTTGCTCCTATAACCATGTTTCTATACAACTATCCATAGACTCTTATATAACATTCACTTTATGTTAATAACATGGAATATACCATGGGACACCTAGTACCATGAGACACATAATACCATGGGCCCTCCAACACCATTGGCAATAAAGTATTACAAGGATGTCTAGAGAGTTACATTTTCGGACAACTTCTACAAGCTAGACCACCCCATGTAGAAGTACTTGTCTAATCTACAAAATCTAACACTCCCTCTTAGCAAGGAAGGTACTTCCAGAGAAGCATCCACCTAGATCCATCAAATCCTTTGCTGCTAGAATTGCTCCCTCTAAACTAGAAGACTTCCTGACTGCATCCACTGCACTCTGATCTGATAATCTGTGCTCCTCATCCATCAATCCCATCTCATACCAAGTAGGCCTGCTAAGAAGAGGCTCTCTCTCTCTCTCTGAAACTAATCCAAGTTCCAAGCTCCCTCTGCAACCAACTACAAGTTGTCCCAACAACCTGTACAATGTACCCTCCCTAATGCCAAGCCTCATTGTTGCATGTTGGTTACCTGCTCTCACTGCACGTATGAGTACTACTCCATCTGAAGCTCTACCCCATGCCCCTCATCCTCCAAGGATAATACTAAAAGAACACTGACCCTCGGTTATGAAACATGCATCACTCCTGCCACCTCTAGTAGACCTTCTAACTCCAGCTAGAACATCATCAAACCAACTCTCCTCATTGCTAATCTGGTGAGGACCCCACACCTCACATGGTAGTATGACTCTATCTCTAAAACACTAAGGAGAATCAACCTCCCTCTTTTCATTATGGCTTGATACACCACTGTCCATAGCTCAAACCTACTATTCGAAGCTGCCCGAAGCTGCCTGCAGCCTTCTCCTGCTGCTTGAGTACATCTACAATCTACTTTTTTAGGTTGCCCAAGTCCTTTTAGGCCTGCCCAGCTACTTTATAGGGCTGCCCAAATTTTCTTAGGCAACTGCCCTGATACCCAAAATTTGTCTGCCATGTACCCTAATTTTTCAGACTTAGCTGGTGGTGACCCTCGTTAGTCTGTGCGTTTTCCCGCGGTACCCATCAGCCTCTTGTTGTTTCTCGTGGCTTGACTGGCGACACTACTCACTTGACAAAGCTATCAAGTGGCAGCTGCCTGATTGGTGGCTACAGTCGTCACTAGCTACTAGCCATCAATCCTTCACGTTGCTCTGACGACTATCACACAGCCTTGAACTAACTGTTGCACTCCCCATATATTGGTTTCAATCGAGCTAGCCTCCTTTGCTCCACATGCTCACACTCTATTGTCTGCAACACTAAAACCTACGTGCGATTCTCCTTTTCCCACGACTCATGCCTCTAATTGTCTGCATGTGTCAGCTCTGCCACTGTGTTCTTGGATCCTTCTTATCAACTACACTCTGCAGCCCCTTGTGCACTATCAACGTCCAAAACAACAACTCTGCGTACTACTAATTGTCTCAATTTGCCACCTACTGTAACTCCTGATCGCCCGAGGCTTCCTCAACAATGACCACGTGAATTGCAGCCACAACGAAATCCCTCCGCCGAAGCTCATGTGTTGCACTTGGATCAACCCCCACGATTGCCCTCAGCTCGTGATCTGTGGCTCCAGTTGGAATTCTATGACCCACCTCACTAGCTCGCGGCTACAACTAAGCTTAGCCTAAACACTAATCAAAGCCATGAACTTCCTCCCACAGTCCTGATCTGTATGATCAGAGGTCGTACGACCTATACCGTGGCCATACGATACTCTCGATATTTTTTCCTTTCTCGATCTTGTATAGGTCTCTCAATCACACTCTCATACCATGTTAAATTTCTCAGTTTACCAAATCCCAATCACAATTTCAATGTTTTCAGTAATTTGAATTCTCTACAGAGAAAACCGAATAGAAGTACACTAGAAACCCCAATCCCTAGGGAAAACTAGCAACAAATTTGTCTTTTATTGCAGATTTGTTAAACAACACTTACAACACCAAGCTTCTGGATATGACACACCGGATCTCAAGCTCTTGACATTCACTGTGCCCAAACCCTCGACAGTAAAGAGAAACCCTGGCTTGAGGGAATCTCTCACTCCCAAGCCAACACAAGAGATATGACTCACTCTAGTCCACCACAAGAGATGACTCACTCCCGTCACTCACAAGAGAGATGGCTCACTCCTGTAACTATGTTTCTATACAACTCTCTATAGACTCTTTTATAACATTCACTTTATTTCAATACCATGGGCAATACCATGGGACACGTAGTACCATGGGACACATAATACCATGGGCCCTCCAATACCATTGACCATAAAGTATTACAAAAGACACTTTTACAAGGTTGTCTAGAGAGTTAATTTTTCGAACAACTTCTACATGCTAGACACCCCCATGTAGAAGTACCTATACGAGCTACAAAATCTAACAGTCGACCCCTCTAAATATCTCACTATCCACTTAGTAGCCAAAATACTACCTTGAGTTGCTACATCAGTCAAACCCAACACCCCTTCATCCTAAGGAATGGTGCAAACATCCCAAGTAACTAAGGGTAGACCTCTAGAACCTTCATACTTCTACCATAAATATGATCGAAGAATCTATTCCAACTAACAAAACTAAGCTCTTCTAGGAAACCAACAAGACACATAGTAAACATGGGATGCCTAAAGAATATGACCCACCAACATCAACTTTCCTACAAAAGGGAGATCCTCATGATAACAACCATGAAGCTTACTCTAAAGTCTCTACTGGCACCAATCCCACATAGCCACTAGTTATAAACCTATACCAAACGGGATGCCAAGATATTTAATAAAGTCCTTGAACATATGTAAGACCATGTAATCAAGATCCAAAGGGATGGTGAGTCCCAATCAACGAGAAAGAAATCGTACGAGGACTAGTGATGGAACCTAAAGCACTGCAAAAAGTATCCAAACAACCAAGGGGCCCATCAATTGAACCCTAATCAATCCCAAATTCCCAACAGATAAAAGAGAGTCATCTGCAAAGTGGTTATAAACCATCTCAGTGCCATGTGGAAGAATAATACCCCTAATCTGTCCAACAATGCTAGTTGCTTCCAACAAATACCCCAAAGCATTCGTTGTCAAAACATAAAAATATGGTGCCAAAGAGCAACCCTGTCTAACAGACTTATGCAAAGCACTCCGATGGGACAAGGCTGTGTTCACTGACACACTAGCAAAGGCATTGGAGAATAAAGTGTTTAACATGCCTAAACAATGTGGACCAAAACCCAAGCAAGTCAGCATCTCAGAGATAATGGACCAATCAACCTAATCATAAGCTTTATCAAAGTTAATTTTCAACATCATACATTGTTGACCTATCTCTCTAGTCCATTCCAAAAACTCCCAAGCCATATCAAGAGTGAACCTCCCAAGAACAAAACCAATCTACTACTGATTCACATACTTTGCTATTGCATAGATTCTAAGATTCAATGACTTTTCCATGATCTGTATGCGAGTAAAAGCAATATGATAGTCCTCCACCCACCTATGGAGTCTCACATTGCATTCTTGGGAATTAACTCAACAAGCCCCCAATTATGAGACTGAAAATACTCACTGAACATACCTCAGATCTTTGTAGGATCATCAACAAGCGAACCATCTGTTCTACGAATACTAAGTACTATTTCGGTCACAACGTTCCTTTTTAATAAATCAAAGTAAAATTCGCACCCCTCATCTTCATCTTGGATCCACTACAACCAAGAATGGACTCTAGCACCATAGGAAAGATACTCCTTCCCACGCCTCACACCCATCTCCAACTTCGTTGATTCTTCCTAAAGAGTGAGATTATAAATGTCCTCTTCAAGAAAAATATGAACCTCCTCTAACATCTACTTGACCACCTGCATCTCCTTCCACCTTCTCCAAGCCAACATCCTGCCCCATCCCCTCGTAAACTTAACCAATTGTCTCACAACAACCTCCCACCATAGAACCCACCCCTAAGTTTCTATTAGACAAGGGAGCACAATTCACACCCTATAAGCAAGAGGACAAAAACTAATAGAGTCTAAGTGAGAAACATTCAAATTAAACACTAAAGCTAATGGTGCATCTAAAGAAAGCCCAAATAAGATCACTGATTGGATGAAAAAACGATCTAAACCTGTCAAGTCCATCAAAACATCCACCAAACAAAGCTTGCTCAAAAACATAATCTCCTGTCTAGGTCCATAAAATCTATCCAATCTCACATGCACCTCCTTGACGATAATTGGTCCTTGTGATCCACCCACCATAGTCTAATCCCTTTTGTTTCCAATTAGGATCAAAGATCTATAAAGGATCTTTGCGCCTACACCAAGCCTACCAAACTACTGATCACCACAGCCCTACGGCCACACCTATCCCCATGCCACTCAACCATGTTGAAGTCACCACCAACAATCCACTCCATTGTCAGAAAAGAAGAAGCCATCCATTCTGATAACCGACCTCAATCTGAGCTAGAATTCAAAGCATACATTGTGCTAAACCCAATCACTCGGTCCTAAATCAAAAGAGTAACCCAAAAATATATTACTTGGATCCAACCCATACGCAACTAGCAAAGACTAAAGCAAAGAATAGATAGCAAACATTGCATCGTCACTCCCCTAACAATGATTAGAATCCTAGAAGGGAAAATCAAAGGCTCAAAACCATCTGACTCAGCCTCCTATAAGAAGATCACATCCAACCAAAACCTCTATAATACCCCTCTAACGCACTGCTTGTGGTAGGGAATCATCATCCCTCTTACATTTTATAATAGTGAGTTGAACTTCATTCCAACAATCATTGTTTCCTACAACCTACCATATTTGTGTATATGAACTTCCAAGGATTGTGTAGTTTCAAAATACTTATTTTTCTTAATTCTATTCTACTTTAACCTATTATTTATGTTCCCTATTAAAAATAGACACTCTCCATTACCTTGTTCAAGAAAGTTCACCCTCTTAGATATGGTGCGAACAATACTTCTTTACACCTTTGGAGAGACTATAGGCCTATTTCTAACTATTACAAGAGGTATCTATACAAAAAGGTACGCAAGTTTATAACATCTTCGTCTTTAATGATATCAACTATTTGGTCCATCCACCAAAGGCAATGTTACAACTTTCCCTTGCCCAGTAAAATATCTCCTCTATTTTTCTAGATCATAAATAGTTGTCTATAACCGTTGTCTTTGCAATGGTGTGAAATAAGACATGGTTTTGGATTGAATTCTAATTACCAAAGTCTTACAAGACTTCAATCCATGCTACCTCCACTATCAAATTCAGAAAAAATGCCCCCATGTCATCAACTTAATTAGGTTTGCAAACTTGATGCCAATGTATATTTTTTAATCTTGGTTAGATCAACTCTTGCCACATTGTTTCTAGAAGAACATTCACTCCCAAACTTGTTAGAAAGTTAACTTTGAAGGTCCTCTTTATAGTTTTGGTGTGGTATGATAAAGAGGACATGCAATTTGTCCCTTGTTAGTATAATCAAACCCATAGTATTACCCACTTAGACATTAATTCATTTATTTTTGTCTTATTTGCCTAGTTCATGAGTCCCACCATGTGCAAGTTGCTAATTG
>LPNX010438492.1:111910-123373 GCA_001517045.1 Pseudotsuga menziesii
TCCCTATGTATTTATGTATAAAGTTGAGTTGTATATAAATAAATGATGTTTTGTACTCTATTGTATTGGGTCTCACTTAAATGATAGTGGGTGCATTAAATGATGACCCTAGATTTTGTAAATGCATCTCAACCACAAATTAGGTGGTTAGATGGGTAGTTACAATTTTTTAAGTATAAAACTAGGGTAAAGGGCAAATTAAAGACACCATCAATGAGGAGAGAGAGAGAAGATTGAGAAAGAGAGAAAGAAGAAATACCCTATTGGCATGAATTCCAATGCAAGGAATTAGCACAAATACCGAGGCAACCTAAAAGTGGTCGTACAGCAACAGTCTGAAGAATCCGTACAGCACACGTGTGGGCACAAATCCCGAGGCAGTGAACAATATTAATTGCAGACTGGCAGGTCGTACTGCTGCATTTATTGCAGTCACATGTGGCATGATTTTCGAGGCAAAAAGGTACAACAAAAAAGTACATTCGTACAACACACGTGTGGAGGTTGCATAGATGTTAAAGGCACGAAAATCGAGCTATTCTGTTGTTGTTTCAGTTTGGATGAATTTGTCAGTGAGGGTTAAAGGAATGATTTCATGTGTAGATGAAAAACAAATTTCTAAGATTTTCCTTTAATGGTAATTTTCTCTTTCTAGGGTTTTCCCCAAGAGTTGGGGTTTTGCCCGGTCTTTGACCAAAAAATTATGTGTATTCATGTGTGAATGATTTGCTTCAGTCTTGGAAAGTTCTTGAGTTTGCGGTTTGTATTTCAAATTTAACAAGTAAATTTTTAATCACAAACCCTAGTTTCTCAAGTATTTGACATAATGTGTAAATAAAAAGTTCCATATTAATGTCATTGAATTTCTTCATGGTATCAGAGTTGAGTTGAAGTAGTATTCAAAGATGTGAATCACAAAAAGGTTGTCTTGTCTTTCTTGTTTAAGATTTGTTGTGAGTTGTTTTCCAGATGATGAACATTAGGTATGAAGATAGGTTAAATGGCATATCCAACTATCTACCTTGGAAAGTTAGAATAACTGCAGTGCTCAAAGAATGGAAGATATGGAACTTTGCAAACACCAAATTGACGAAGCCTACTGACAAGGATGACTTAGGAGAACATGAAGCCCTAGAAGCCAAAGCCTAGAGAGTGATCCTAGATGGGGTAAAGGATCATCTAATTCCACATTTGGCAAAGAAAAAGGCTGCTAGTGACATGTGGGATACCCTGAAGCAGTTGTTCAAGGCACGGAACGAGAACTGGAAGATGGTGCTGAAGGACAAGTTGCACAATGTGAAGATGAGCAAAGACGAAAGTGTAACCTAACTCGAGTGGCTCAGGTCAAATATGAGTTAGCAGCAGTAGAAGAAACTGTCTCAGATTCAGAGTTGGTGAGGATAGCCCTGAAGGGCTTCACCAAGAAATGGGAAGTTTTTGTCAAATGTATTGTTGGTAGAGAGAAACTTCTGGACTGGTCCAAGCTTTGGGATGATTTTACCCAAGAGGAGATTCGAGAGGGAGCTCTAGGTAGTCAAGTTAACAAAGAGGTGGAGCATAATGTAGCCCTTGCAGCAAAGACAAACAAGAAGAAGAAAGACCTCAGTCAAATCAGGTGCTACCATTGTGGGCAGATGGGACACTATTCCTCGAAATGTCCTGAGAAAAAGAATGTGAAAAAGAAGACTGAAAGAGATATGGCAGCATCTGCAGCAGTAGAATATTATGCCATAAAATTTGAGCAAGAGTTTTCTCTTGTCTCAATTGATTCCAGTGTAGGCAGTTTAGCCTTTGTGAATGTCTGGGTTGTTGACAGTGGTGCAACCAAACATATGACTGAAGTCTATGATTTCTTTCAGATGATCACAACGTTGAGGCGCGGACATTTCATCGAGACAGATATTGATAGTCCTCAGATAGCTATACAAGGACTTGGAACAATTAGGTTCCAACTAGACCTCGGTGAGATCCTGGAAATACACGGGGTGTTGTTTGTACCTGGGATGAGAATCAGCAAACTCTTAGTATCATCCTTTGAGGATGAAGGCTATGGAATGATGGCTTGGTATGGCCATGTCTTCCTGTATTCAGAGAGATGAGCCAGTTGTGACCACTATTTTATTGGGGAAATCAAAGGGACAGATTCTATGTCTTGAGAGGGCATATAGTATGACCAAGAGTAGGAGCAGAGTCAGAGAATGAGGATGGTGTTGCATTTGATAGATATGGTTCTGAAGAGGAGAGTGACTCTCTCCAAAGCACTAGCAAGAGGATCAGCCAGTCCAGTGATGGTACATACAAGCATTTGGATGAGGCTCATGTCAAGTCTCAGGGTTCAGAGTTTCAGTTTGAAGTAGAGCATATGTTTCCGAGATTGATTCCAGAGCAGGAGGGAGTTGTTGCAGGAGTCAAAGATGTGGATAGTGTCGATGACCTTCCTCGTTAAGAGGGAGTGTTAGAAAGTTAACTCTGAAGGTCCTCTTTATAGTTTGGGTGTGGTGTGATAAAGAGGACATGTAATTTGTCCCTTATGTATTTATGTATAAAGTTGAGTTATATATAAATAAATGATGTTTTGCACTTTATTGTATTGGGTCTCACTTAAATGATATTTAATAATTAAAGTGAGTTAATTATTAAATGAGGGTGCATTAAATGATGACCCTAGATTTTGTAAATGCATCTCAACCACAGATTAGGTGTTAGATGGGTAGTTACAATTTTTAAAGTATAAAACTAAGGTAAAGGACAAATTAAAGACACCATCAATGAGGAGAGAGAGAGAAGATTGAGAAAGAGAGAAAGAAGAACTACCCTAATGGCACGAATTCCAATGCAAGGAAGAACAAATAACGAGGCAGCCTGAAAGTGGTCGTACAACACACGTGTGGGCACAAATCCCAAGGCAGAGCAGTATTAATTGCAGACTGACAAGTCGTACTACTGCATTTATTGCAGGCACATGTGGCACGATTTTCTAGGCAGAGCAGTATTAATTGCAGACTGACAAGTCGTACTACTGCATTTATTGCAGGCACATGTGGCACGATTTTCTAGGCAGAAAGGTATAGCAGGTTTTTGGATGAATTTGTCAATGATGGTTAAAGGAATGATTTCATGTGTAGATGAAAAAAAAATCTGAGATTTCTCCTTTAATGATAATTTTCTATTTCTTGGGTTTTCCCCAGGAGTTGGGGTTTTGCCCAGTCTTTGACCAAAAATTTGTGTGTATTCATGTGTGAATGATTTGCTTCAATCTTGGAAATTTCTTGAGTTCGTGGTTTGTATTTCAAATTTAAGAAGTAAATTTTTAATCATAAACCCTAGTTTCTCAAGTATTTGACATAATGTGTAAATAAAAAGTTCCATATTAATGTCATTGAATTTCTTCAACTTCCATCCACAATGAATTGACAAATTACATTACTGAAGATATTTACAAGTACCCAAATCTTCTGAATTGATAATATTAAGTATCTTTTAAAGAGAGTATTGATTTTTTTAGCAGTTATGGCATTCCTTTGTAATGATATTGTAGATTCAATTGCATGCTCACAATATCCATCTTCACACTGTTCAAAATTTAGTTTTAACAAAACCAACAACCCTAGTTCCACTGTTAATTCCTTAAAGAATAGCAACTTATGTCACTATTATTTTCCATTCCTTTCCTTCTTCAAGAAAGTTTGTTCTTGTGTTGCTTCCTAACTTTTTATCCATTCAAAGACCAACATTAGCGACAAGTGCCAATGGATCCATGATCAACTAGTAAGAGTGGTGGTGTGTTATTATTTCCTCACTTCCTATCCATTCAAAGACCAACATTAGCGACAAGCACCAATGGGATCATGATCATCTAGTAAGGATAGTGATATGTTAGGCTACCCATCAAAGTCCAATTCTTTGAAGGCATGTTTCTAGTGGTCGATGCTAGGTGCAAGTTCTACATGACTTTGATGGAATCGTACCCCTTGTCGTGGCAACTTAGCCGAATATGTGCTTCATGTTGTTTGAGAATGTTTCATCTTTCATAAGCTAGATAAAAAACATTGTGGCTCAAACTTCCTAGGGATGGGTACACGTGTCAAAGAAAGTCAATTGTAAGGAAGCATTCACACAAAAAAACATTGGCAATTGGCTATCTAATGTTTGTCAAGACTCTTTCCTTTCTTTCATTATGAACTCTTTGAGGTCTCAGATCTCTTGCTACTTTGCTTCCCTTATTCCTTCAATGACAACAAGGACCTAAACATAGACTGTAGACACTGAGAGGGGGGGGTGAATCAGTGTAAAGCAATTTTTACAACTTTTCTTGACCTACCAATTCATCATTTCATTAATCTACCAATCTCATAATCATTTCATAAACTTCATCATTCACATAGTATTTAACTCATCAAGAACCATAACACAGAAGAACACCACATCATATAAATTTGTGATCTTTTTATATTAGTTTTGGTTCGGCTACAACCGTTAAGCAAAATCGGCACCTACTCCTCATCCAGGACCCTGCCTGGTTTTCTTAGACCCTGCTAAGAAGGGTTTGAGGTATCCTAACCTCAAAAGCAAGACAGGCTTGCTTTTACATTAAGGCTTACTGTCACATCAACTCATCAATCACTTGTCTCTTTAATCTGCGGTCAACTGTCTCAGCTCATGCTCATCTGCTCATCATATAAACTCTGCTGTAACATTGTTCATCATTCTGCCTTATGAACAATCCTCTGTCAACTGTCCAAATCACTGCTCATGTATTCAACACTGCTGGTTATCTGCTCATCATCAATGCTGGTCAACAATCTCTGTACTCTAGTCACTGTTAGATCATCATACAGCTCCTATCACTGATCATCAATCTCTACTTTTTATCAACACTGCTGTTGCCATTCTAGGCTTTTCAACCTCTGCTGCTCATCCTCTTTACTGCTCATCATTCTTTACCGCTGCAATACATAAGCTATCACAGATCACTTTCATAAGATGTGTCAACAAGTCAATAGCATACCCATCACTGTTCATTTACAGCTGTCAATATTGTTTCATCAGGCCTGTGTATAACACCACTGTTCACGCATCAATTGTACATGCCACTTTCTGCCAATACACAGGATTTAAAGTTCAGGCCAAATCACCTAAGGTCTGCTTACATCTGTCACTTTGCTGCTTCAGTCACACTCAACTGTCCAAATCACTGTTCAAACATTTTCTCACTGTATGTCATCATACTACTGTGTTCTGCATAATCATCATATCACTGTGTATACTATACATAATGTCATCACTGTGTATAACATCACTGTGTATACTATACATATTAACAACCTGTTCATCTACTGCTCAAATGTAATACAAAAAAAAAAACTTCTATAAGTCTGCTCCACACTTTTCATACAAGCCTGTCCCACGTTAATTATCCTTAGTCAAATTACTTCAAGTCTGTCTTTAGATGAACTTCAGTTCAGCAATCTCAGTTATAATAACACTTGGTCTGCAATGACCTCAATTTAATCTACAGTAGCCAAACTCAGACTGAGAAAAGCTTCAAACAATGGACTATGTGTGCATGGAAGTATCACACATCCCCAGCCTTCTTTACCTTCTGTCACACTGTTCTTCAGCAATTCTTTGATTCATCTCTGCCTCAGTCATCACTGTTAATATTCTTGAATAAATTACTTCCTCTCAAGCTTAGTAAAGATCACTGTGAGCATGGCACATAAGATGCTAATAGGAAGCATTGTAGTCCAAACTTCTTAGAGTGTGCTTTAATGATTTCAAACTATTCAAGATACAATCATTCCTCTAGGTCTATATAATGCAACTTATGCCAAAAATATATTCAATACGATGTCTGCAAAAACTTACTTGACTTGGGACTTTTGAACATACTGAGTTCACCTACTGTTGTCTTTGTGAGAATGCTCTGAGTAGAATGTCTTCACCAATCTGACTTGATGTCAGTGCTTCCAAAACATTGTATGCTTTGAATTCTTCTCTGTGTATGTCTGCTTAAGTTCAGACTGTTCAAGGCTCGGTTCCACCATCAAAACTTGGGCTGTTCAAACTCATAAATTCAGGTTGTAATCCTCACCAAGAACTTAGACTGTTCATGCACCTTGAGCTGTATATTTGTGCAAACTGTAGATAAGTGCTGTAGATGTCTTCAAATATTTGGATTGTTTATGGAAGAGAACCTGGGTAATAGTGACCATCATCCAATACACTTTTTAAGCATCAAACTAGTGTACTGCACTATCATCATGGAGTGTTCATCATCATCATAGTGTGTAGCAGAATATACATCAACAACATCATCAAGTGTCAATACATGTCAAAACTTGTGTATGTCTGCTGTAGATGGACTGTTTAGCCCCAAAGAAACCACTGTGGAAAGCTCAGTTTACTCATCAAAAGAAGGCAGCAATAATTATCACTTACATCACCAAAACTTGGACTGTTTAGGCATCCCAAAACTCAGATTGAAGACTGTGTATGACTTCAAGAAATTCGGGACTGTTTCAAGCATATTTATGGTAAAATATATGGACAAGTAACAGCCTGTAATATACACCCAAAAAATCTCAGTCCAAGTTAACTCAACCTCTTTAAAAATCAGACTTTAAAAACTTTACTGCTGCTGCAAAAATTGGTGGACACATCATGCTTGAACTTATGAGTATAGGACTGTTTATGAGCTTCTAACGAGGACTGGTATGCTGAGATAAAAGCTCTTCATCATGTCATCATGTGCATTTGAACTGTCATCACTTTACACAGTTCTAGGGCTGTCCTCTTCACCAGGTTAGGGCTCAAACTTCGACTGTTCACTCATAAGGACTGTCAAGATCAGCTTTAAGAATGAACTGCTTTACACTATCGTCCCGTCATGATCCAACATCTCACAGCTGTCATCTTTATGCATGGACTGTATGTCTATACTGTGAAGAGTCTCCAAAAATTTCATAATGCACTGCTACAAAAAAAAAATTCAGATTGGTGTTGTTGCTACCTCATCCGAGCCTCAGTCAACCAAGAAAAAAAATGTTGTCCACTGTAGCTGCCTGCTACAGTACCCGAAAATTTTAACCTCACTGCTGCCAAAAATTTCCTCAGTCTGCTGTGCCTGCCTCAGTCATTAAACACCCGAAATTTCAGAGCTCCATCAAAAATTTCCACATCAAAAATGAGGATTTGATGGGGTATAAATACTAAATTTTCACCCATATTTTGCTAAGCCGACATATAATATATTTTAATTTTTAATGAGGCCGACATACAAAAAATATTTTATTTTTTAATAAAACTTTGACTAAGCCGACTTTGTGTTTGACTGAGCCGACTTAAAAAATATTTTATTTTTTAATAAAACTTTGACTAAGCCGACTTTGTGTTTGACTGAGCCGACTTAAAAAATATTTTATTTCTGGGCCGACATTCTATTTCTGGGCCGACATAAAAAATATTTTTGATTTTTGGGCCAACATTATATTTCTGGGCCGACATACTAAAAAATATTCTTCAGTTAATGTCCATTTGTCCACAACTTGAGCAGCCATTTTACAATTTCAGGCAGCAAATATCTTCCATGAATGAAGGAGACTGGAACACACAGCTTGATCCTGATATGGCTTTTACATCACCCCTAAAAGAGTGGCCACTGCAAGTCCTTGTTGGCATCAATGACAATTTCATCAACATAGACCCATTCTGTTGTTGGATCTAGATATCTCACCGCTATTGATCCCATGATTGTTGAGGTTAGTGTAATTTGTGCAATCAATAAATCTTTAAAATTTATTACAAGCTCTCAAATTCACTTATAGATATGGGTGCATATTTACTATATGGGTGCATTCATCTTGTTAGTCAAGATCTTAGTCCTCCTAAAAATATCCTTTATTAATTCTTTGATTAATTGTTGGTTGTCCTCTAATGCCCACAAAAAGACCAATGATCCAACAACTTCTTACATCTGTCTTAAAAAGAATTTTGCAATTGTTCCCACAAGGTTCTAGATATACTCGCATACTAATATCAATGGATTGTCACTCCTTATGAGGTTGCAAAAACTCTTTCCTTGATCTCCATTTCATCGGTTATCTTCCAAAATCCAATCAAACTTTGAGTAATCTGAAATAGCTAGCAAACTTGCTTGCTCTGTCAAAAGTTAGAAAGTTCAACCCAATTGATACACATATTGTAAATTTTCCTTGGAAATCCAAACTAGGGCTAAACAGTATATTTAATTTGTTACTCGAAACCACACATGAACTTCATTTACCAATATTGCAGCGGAAATAAAATGCTGAGAAACATAAAATATGGACACAGTATTTTAGATGGAAACCCCCGGATAAAACCCAAGATGGGAAAATCGATGCAGCATTCAGATATAGAATTTATATTATGAAGATATGGAACTTTTAGAACCAGCAGATAAATCATCCCACCTGGTGAAATGAACCTCTACAGAAACACTGGACAAGTCCGACAACCCAGCACAGCAGTACGGCCCCTACGTCAGCAATACAGCCCCTACGTCAGCAATACTGCCTCCTCTGTGTAGTTGTACGGATCCCTATGGCGCTGACGTCAGCCTGCCCTATGTGCTTTTGTACGGCGTCTAGCTCAGCTTGGAACCTTGGTAAATCTGTCGAGTAGATGCTCCTCTGTCTTTTCAGTAAATTCCTCTATCTAACTTCTCTCTGTCTGTATCTCACATGTGTATGTGTCCTCTCCACCAAACCTCCTTTTAACTCAATGGCTAAGCGAAAACCCTAACCCTCACTATGGATCAATGGATGTGATCCTCCGGTGAGATCAATGGCCAAGATTAGATTAGCCATCACTTAAGTTTATTTCACTTTTCACTTTATAAAAGTGATTCCATTAAGTCAAAATCACATTAGAAATATTAATGTATTTTCCTTAGTCCAAACTTAGGAAAATCACATTAAATACATTTGGCTTCATGTTTAATGTCTTCCTAGCATGCAAGAACACATGCAATGCTAGAAGACCTTCCTTGTTGCTACTTTCTAACACTCCCTCTCAACAAGGAAGGGATTCGATAGCAACCTCAACTTGTCTCTGAACTTTACAAAACTATGTATGCAAAGTGCCTTAGTGAAAATGTCCACCACCTGCTTATCTGTCTGTATGTACTCCAACCGAATGATTCCTCTCGATACGCAATCTCTCAGGAAGTGGTACCGAATGTCTGTGTGTTTGCTCTGGTCATGGAACACTGGATTTTCAGATAGCCTGATGCCACTCTCATTGTCACAGTTAACTACTGTAGCCTCTAGCTTGCACTCGAACAACCCTGAAAGCAACTTCCTCAGCAACATTCCCTCACAAGCATCCAAATTGGTTGCCATGTACTCGACCTCTGTCGAGCTCAATGCAACTAACTTATGCTTCTTCCAATCCTCTACACATCCTTCTCAGTCAGCAACTGTGAATCCTACTAACTGTACACTCCCCATGTGCTCATAAACCAATCCATACTCCACTGTACCTCTGATGTAGCAAAGTATGTGCTTCGCAACCATCCAATGCACTCTACGAGGGTCCACCAAGAACTGGCTCAAAGACTTGACTGTAAAGCTACTGTCTGGTCATGTGTTGACCAGATACATAAGTGATCCAATAAGCTAACGATACAAGGTAGGATCAAATCCGTCCATTCCCGATGCATCAATCTTCCTCCAATTGGAAACTAGAGGTATGGCCATAGGCTTGCAATCCACCATCCTGAATCTCTTCAAGATATCCACTAAATACTTCCCCTATCCAATGAAGAAGCACTAGTCTCTCTGCCAAACCTCCAAGCCTAAGAAGTAATGCATCAACCCAAGGTCTTTCATCTCAAACCCAACTGCAAGGTTGGACTTGCAGTCGTCAATCAGCCTCTCATCTCCTGTAAGAAAGAGATCATCTACATATAGTACCATTATGAGAGGCACCTCACCTGTCAAGAAGTACAGGTTGTGGTCTGCCTCAATCCGCTGGAATCCCATCTCCCATAGATACATGCTCGAGGTTCCTGCTTGAGCCCATAAAGAGCTCTCTGCGACCTGCACACATGTGTCTCCATGTCCTCCACATCAAACCCCTCTAGTTGCTCAATGAATACCTCCTCTATGACTCAGTTAAGGAAGGTAGTCTTGACGTCCATCTGATGAACACACCAACCCATCTCAGCTGCTAATGAGATAATGGTTTGAATAGAAGAATACCTGGCAACAAGGGCAAAGGTCTCCTCATAGTCAATACCCTCCTTCTGTGAAAACCCCTTTGCCACGAAGCACACCTTATACTTCTGCACACTTTCGTCTACTACATACTTCACCTTGTAGATCCATCTGGATCCCACCACCTTTTTACCTTGTGGCCTCGGCACAACCTCCCATACCTAATTCTTCATGATCGAGTCATACTCCTCAACCATGGCCTCCTGCCACACATCATGTTGTGCAGCCTCCTCGAAACTGGAAGGTTCAGAGTTAATCAACTCTGTCATCGGTGCCATATAGCTAAGTCTCTCTGGTGGTTTTCTATGCCTCATGGAGCTCTATGGAGGATTTATCTGCCTGGAATCCTGAACTATAGACCTAAACCACTTAGTCCTTGGCCTAAAGCCTACCTGTTGCGGCTGTTGGATATCTGTCTCCTGCTACGGATCATCCTCCAAGTCAATGACTGCAGGATTTTGTCCACCTAACTCCCTCTGACTACCAGAACCTGTGCCCTATGTCTATACATGTACCTGTACCTCTGAATATAGGGTATGATGCTCGGGATTCCTAGTGGTGGTTCAGTCATGAGAACCCATGATGGGTATGATGCTCAGGATTCCTAGTCGTGGTTCAGTCATGAGAACCCATGATGGGTATGATGCTCGGGATTCCTATGAGCATGCACAAGATGCCATGGGAGAAAATGTCCGTAATAGAAATGATGACATAGAGTCTAATGGAAGGAGATTCCAAGAGACACCGTCAGACGTTGCAGCTACCATGAGAAGCTTAATTAAAGCCCAGGAAGAGCAGCATCAATTGAATACTGCAATGTTGCAGAGTTTAACGGACTTGCAGAGAAAGATAGACTCTGGACGAGGTACAGCAAGACCAGAAGGCAGTAAGAGCAGTACTAGGAGAAGGAGAAGGACTTCTAGTGGATCATCTGATTCTGAAGAATCCAGTGGGGATTCAAGTTCTTCTTCTCATAAAAGAAAAAGAAAAAGACACCATAGGGATCGCTCTCGAGATGAATTTAAGAAAGCTAAACCTCCTACATTTGATGGTGAGGTAAAGACTGGACAAGAAGCTGAAGCTTGGTTTCTAGGGATAAAGAAGTACTTTCAAGTGCATGATTATGCAGGAAACATGAAGGCAAGAGTTGCCATATTCAATCTGAATGGAAGAGCATCCATTTGGTGGGAACACTTCAAGCAAG
>LPNX010438492.1:124896-150599 GCA_001517045.1 Pseudotsuga menziesii
GCTGAGCAAGTGTGACTTCTATAGAGATAGAATTCAGTACTTGGGTCACATTATCTCAAAGGAGGGTATATCTGTGGACCCTGAAAAGATTGAAGCCGTTACAAATTGGCCTACTCCAAGAAATGTGACAGATGTAAGATCTTTTATGGGACTTGCAGGATACTACAGGATGTTCATTGAGGGATTCTCCAAAGTTGCACATGCCATCACTTCTTTGCAAAAGAGGGGGATGAAGTTCGAATGGATGTCGAGGTGTGAAGAAAGCTTCCAGAGGTTGAAGAATCTTCTCACCAGTGCACCAGTATTGAAGGTTGCAGATCCAGAAAAAGATTTTGTGGTGTGTACTGATGCATGCGGACAAGGGGCTGGAGGAGTCCTTATGCAGGACAACCACGTGATATGTTATGAGTCAAGAAAGCTGAAGGAGCATGAGAAGAACAATGCCACTCATGACCTAGAGCTTGCAGCCATAGTACATGCCCTCAGGATGTGGAGACATTACTTGATGGGTAGGAGATTTGAGCTCAGAACAGATCACTGTGGACTGAAGTATTTGTTCGATCAGCCTACTCTGAATGCTAGCAAGCAAGATGGCTGGAGTTTTTATGTGAATTTGATTTTGAAATCAAGCACATAAAGGGAAAGGAGAATAAGGTAGCTGATGCACTCAGCAGGAAGGTGCAGGAAATGCATGTGGCATCTCTTAGTATTTGCCAATCAGATTTGAGGCAGCAGATTGTTAGTCATGCTGCTGGAGATGAATTGTATGAGCAGGTAAAAGACAAATTGCAGCAGCAAAGTCTTGAGAAGAGGTATGAGGGATATAAATTGGAAGAAGATGGACTTCTCACTTATAAAGGTAGAATTTATATTCCGAATGTAGCAGATTTGAGGAGAGTTGTCATGGATGAAATCCATCAAGCTTCGTATTCTGGTCACCCAGGATATCAAAAGACAATTGCTACAACTAGAAAGCAGTACTTTTGGCCAGGAATGAAAAAGGATATGGCTGAGTACATTTCAAGGTGTATGAAATGTCAACAGGTAAAGGTTGAGCATCAACATCCAGCAGGTTTGTTGCAACCTTTGCCAGTTCCAGAATGGAAATGGGAAGTTATTTCCATGGATTTTATTACAGGGTTGCCAATGACTTGGAGACAACATGATTCAATCATGGTTGTGGTAGACAAGTTGACAAAGGCAGCACATTTTATACCGGTTAAGTCTACGCATCAGACTGACGACATTGCAAAGATCTTCTTGAAGGAGATATTCAAATTGCATGGATTGCCGAAGGCAATAGTCTCTGACAGAGATGTCAAGTTTACTTCCAACTTTTGGAAGGGGTTATTCGCAGATTTGGGTACAAAGCTAAACTTCAGCACTGCATACCATCCTCAAATAGATGGTCAGACAGAGAGAGTTAATCAGGTGCTTGAAGATATGCTTCGCATGTATGTAATGGACAAACCAACCAAGTGGGAAGATTACTTGCACTTGGTAGAGTTTGCTTATAACAATGGACAACAAGCATCCTTGGGGATGAGTCCGTATGAAGCTTTGTATGGAAGAAGGTGTAGAACACCAGTGACTTGGGATAATCCAGTGAACAGGATTGTGCTTGGACCAGAATTGCTCAAGGAAATGGAGCAAGAGGTTGTAAAGATCAGGCAAAATCTGAAGGCAGCACAGGACAGACAGAAAAGCTATGCAGATAAGCATAGGGTGAACAGGGAGTTCAGTGTTGGGGATCATGTTTACCTCAGAGTGAGGGCAAGGAAGAGTTCCTTGAAGCTTGGAAGTTGTGCCAAGTTGTCACCGAGATACTGTGGGTCGTTTGAAGTGCTTGAAAGAATAGGGCCAGTTGCATATAGACTTGCATTGCCTGCTAGCACTAGAGCTCATAATGTTTTTCATGTTTCTTTGCTTAAGAGATATGTACATGATCCTAACCATGTGATAAATTAGGATGTGATTCAGGTGGAACCCGAGGGAGAGTTCTGAATCGAGCCAATGCACATCCTCGACAGGAAGGTCACAATGCTTCGGAACCAAGCCATAGGGCAGGTAAAGGTGCAATGGGAGCACTACGAACCTAAAGAGGCTACGTGGGAGCTGGAGGATGCCATGCGATTGGCACATCCATTTTTGTTCAATTCTGCGGAACACTGAGGCGATACCAGTGTAGCATTTTGTTCAAATTTTGTAAAGCACTGAGGACAGTGCTATTGAAGGGGGAGGGGAATGTAACACCCCGGTTTTGACCCCGTTACATTAGATGTACATGATGTATATATTGTAAATGATCATGGTGTAGAGCTAAAGGCCAAGGCCCCACCATTGATCGGTTATGTTATGTTTTAGATTTGAATTTGTCACCGATGGTATATCGGGGCATGCGACATATATTAAGTTATCATAATGTAAATATGCATCTATAATTAAAATGAACACAACCAGCTACGGTCGCGGCAACTAAATCGAAAGGGGCATGATTTTCACAAGGATAAGGATGGGGAAATTGTCAAACCTTGGGCCATTGAGGGAAAATACCCATGTGTCTTCTTTCCTTGTTTTTATCCCAACCACTTTCATTAAGAATGGCTGCTAGTGGTTGAGGCAGATATGGTCTTTGGGAGTGGGGTGGCAGGACTGTCAGTCCTCACCCACATGCACACTCCACCAGGGTTGACTTCACTATGGCTGGGGAAAACCGCTATCATCACTCACGCAGACATTTTTCTTCTCTCCACGCCTGTGTTGAACACCCACGCCCTCCAAAACTTGCGTCCTCTCCATTGCTGATCATCCTCACGCAGGACCATTGTCTGTCCATCATTCTCAAGCACATGAATTTTCTTGGGTTTTCGACTGATGCAGCAAGCTGAGAACCGTGCTCTTTCATCCACGAATTGCTGTGAAGGGCCATTCACGTGTTCAGTTGTGTCACAGACTGGTATGGTCGTGTAATTGTTTTCCTGTCATTTTAATGTTGGAAATCGGAACCGTTGTTCTTCCCATGAGTCATGGTTGCCCACTGTTTCCTCAAGATTTGTGGTGTGGCTGTGGTCTCCCTCACGTTGTGATTGTTGTTGGTCGTCTTTACATTTGGGGTTTGGTGCAAGTAGCTCTCACGCACAGACTGTTTGGAGCCATTTTCCCCATGTTGTGAGCTGTGCTCACGGATTACGTTTTGGGATTGTTGTTTCCCCATGTTCACTGATACGTTTGGGACTGTATAATTCGCTCGGGAGTTATTTTCCCTGTTAAACTGTAATAGCTGATTAATTGCCTGCGTGCAATGGTTGGTCTTCGGACTGTATTGGGAGCAGGGATGGGGGCTTAGTTTTGCTTGATAAACCTGGTGGCTGGAAACCACACAGACAGAGCTAGAGGGCTGGCCTTCTTCTCCATCACCCCTGAATAGCACTGGAAGGGAATGCAGGGCCTGAGGGACTGTGTAGCAGAGAAGGGACTGATTCCTTGTGTTGGGTGTGAGTGGGTGTCTTAGAGGTCAGGCTAGTTCTGGTGTAGGTGTTCTTAGCTCTATAATGAGCTCACCAGCTTAGCAATTAGCCTTTCCCAACTCTTTGATGGCCTGATAAACCCAACTGTGTTGGCTTGGCTGTGTTATGTACATCCTTGGCTATGTGTAAGTCTGCTAGTTCCCTTATCCCCTGGAGAATCATGCCCAGCTCGGGGGTGGCAGCGCTGCTGAGAGATTAAGGAGCACGCTGGCCTATGGTTGGGTGGAACGTTGCAGCGACGTAGCTGGTTGCGGATCAGGTTCTTCATAAGATAAGTGACCTTGTCTATTTTACTTCTGCAACCATAATTTCTGCTAAGGAAAATGATGAACATGTTAAATGAATGCATGTTGATTCCACTGTGCATGATAAATAACAATAGCTGTGTATGATAAACAATGGCATTGTGCATGTTTTACTGTAATGCATTTCCCTGCAACATTCTGTTTATGCAATTTTTAAGCATGTACATGTTCATGGGGCTCTTAGCCCGGGTGGTCAAACCTTGAGTTGCGTCCTCCTCGCCGGTCGGAGGCATGGGGACGTGACAGAATATTTGCCAAAAATGGCCAGCATCTGCTCTGTGATTTTATTAAAAATAGGTCTCTAATTACACAGCTCAGTTCTCATGGGTTCCAACCCTTTTTTCATTGCACAAACTTGTTCTTATACAAATTGCTCAATGAGCTGAAATAACAAACTGCTAAAATAGGCATAATTGCCTTTACATGTGTCATTCGACACTTATTAACTACTAACTGATTTTGGAAAGTAAACTAAATGCCTATCTAACTAATTCTTCAGCAATAAATCCTTCATGATCTTCAAGATCTTCAGCCATGGAACGAATACTTGGACCTTCCATATTTTTCCACTGTTTTCCATTGGTCCACGGATGGCAAATCCAAAGTAAACATTTCCTTTGATAGCAAGCACAACTCCACATCCCTGTATGAATAATTTTGCAAGCATGCACATGCGTCCTTGAAAGCAAAAAATATCTCAAACTCATTTGCCAGCTTGTCTTGTAACGTCCCCGACCCTCTGACCGACGAAGAGGACGCTACTGAACCTTATCCATCCGGGCAAGTGGCCCCATGAACATGTACATACATATAAACTAAAGAAAAATGCTTGGAAGTAAAAACATGCATACATGATTATCATACAGCGGAAGCAAAACCATGCATTCCAGCATTAAACATGTTCATCATAATTCATTGACAGTAAATATGATTGCAGAACGAAATAATCAAGAATACTTATCTTATAAAGAACTCGTCCCGCAACCAGCTACGTCGCTGCAACGTTCCACCCAACCATAGGCCAGCGTGCTCCTTAATCTCTCAGCAACGCTGCCACCCCCGAGCTGAGCATGATCCCCCAAGGAATAAGGAACAAGCAGGCTTACACATAGCCAAGGATACACAAAACAGCCAAGCCAACACAATTGGGTTTATCAGGCCATCAAGGAGCAGGGAAAGGTTGAATGCTAAGCTGGTGAGCTCATCGCAGAGCTAAGGACACCTACACCAGAACTAGCCTGACTTCTAGAACATCCACACACACCCAACACAAGGAATCAGTCCCTTCTCTGCTACACAATCCCTCAGGCCCTGACTTCCCTTCCAGTGCTATTCAAGGGTTGTGGAGAAGAAAGCCTTCCCTCTAGCTCTGTCTGTGTGGCTCCCAACACACCAGGTTTGTCATGCAAACCAAGCCCTCATCCCCACTCCAACACAGTCCGAAGACCAACCACTACATACATGCAGCAAAACAAGCGATTCACAGCTTGGACAGAGGAAATCAATTCCTGAGTCATTCTTGGCCCTATCGTTGCCAAAACGACTCAATAATAACCTACAACAACTCCAATACGTGAAATGAACCACAGCCAACGAACAACGTGGGGAAAACAACAGCCCCTGTCTCAACAATGAAGCAACGTGAACATTACACGGTCCGAAATGGAAGAAGAAAATCGAACTCTCAGCCTGGACAGGGAGAACATACACGCACAGACCACAAAATCAGTATGGAAAACACACCCACAACAGAAATCGTGAATGACAAAACTCGCACCCCCCAGCTCTCTGCATGAGGAAAAACCAGGAAGAATCCTATGCGTGAGAAGGTGAAGAGAGAACGTCTCTGCGTGAGATGGACAATTCCCCCATCCTGTGCGTGAGGATGAGCAGAACAATGGAGAGTGGGAGAGTGGAAGCGTCCCCTCCTGTTTTCCCTGCCCACGTAAAAGAATGACCCAGCTGGTGGAGTGTGCAATAACTCCCCCCAACTAACAACAGAAGTTTTAAATGGGTGGTTGACACATGGCTTTTCTCCCATAGGTTCAAGGTTTAACATCCCCCCCCCTTATCCTTAGGAAAATCATGCCCTTTTCAATATGGTTGCATTGACATAGCTGGTTAGGTTTTATTTAATTAAAAATGCATATTTACATGAAGCCAAAACTAATATGTGCCGTATATCACGATCTACTATCGACAACGATTCCAATCGCCGAAACATAACACAACCAAATCGATGGTGGGGCTTTTGCCCTTAGCTCCACACCATGATTAATTACAATATATATATATATATATATATATATATATATATCATGTATATTTAATCCATCGGGGTCAAAACCGGGGTGTTACATGTCTACAATTGTTTTGCCAGATAATGATTGTTGCATGTCAGCAAAGTTTGTATGATCCAATCTGCATTCAATTAATTTGTCCAGATATTCCTTTTGTGTCAGCATGGCACATTTTTCTTCCCAAAAGAATGGGAGTCTCTTCTTAAACAGAGGATCAAACATGTCTCTAAAAAGCTTCAACTGGTGTGCCATGATATCTATCTTATAGCTCGAACTGTGTCCAAATGTTGATGTTTGTTTACCACTTTTCTAGCCCAAGTTATGATAGATATTTTGACTTTGATATTAGCAGTCTTCAATTCCTCCTATGTTAACCCATTTAAAAAATCTATAGCATTCTTAGCATTATCAATGGGTTTTATTCAATCTTTCCCTCACTACTGTCACGCTCTGTTTAGCTAATTGAATCACAACATATTTATCCAAGATGTAATCTAAGTAAGGCCTTAACTTGCTTACTTTTGATATGAGGGCATCACAGATTATATGTTTTGCTCCTTGTACTGATGACTGCCCTGTGACCTATTTCATCAATTTATCATTTTTACTCTTTAATTCCTAGCACTTTGCTTCCCAAGCTTTTCTTTCTTGTTCTCTTTTTAGAGCTAAACTCTCCAGATTTTTGTTCTGGTTCTTCAATTCAGCCAACTCCAATTCTTTCAAACTAACCTGTGCATAGCCTAAACAATGGTTTGTTCACCAGATTTAGTAGAAGGAGGAATGATTCTACTTTCAAGTTCTCCCTTTCTCTTGCAGCTTCTTTTCTAATTCATCAGACTTAGCTTTGAGAGTCTTCTCATTCTCAACTACAAGAGACATATCTCTTTACCATTGCCTTTCTTTTTCTGTAAATTTCAATAATTTGGCTTTACAATCTGTTAGCTCACCATTCAAGTCTTCTTTTTCTTTCTCAAGCTCTGTCAGCTCATAAGCTTGTATCAGCTGAGTAGATGGGATCTTCAACTTCTTCTTCAGTAGTTGAATGGTATTCTCTTTTTCATTCAATAATTTTTGCGTGGCAGACCCTTTGTATGCATAGCTGTCAGCAGCCAACAAATCTGTCTGTAACTTCTTGATCTATGGTTGGTGGGCCTTGTTTTCCACCTTCTCCTGCCTAAGTTGATTTTCAATCTTGCTCTTACTAGACTGCAACCTAGATACTTTCAGTGTTGCCTTCAGCAGATCAGTATAAATAATGTCCCCAGTGTGTTTATGCAAGTGTATCATATCAAGAATGTGTTAAAGTTAGTGCAGCTGCGAGACCCATTCTCAGAGAATGGTTTCCTAGTAAGTTGACTAGGACAGAGTAAGACCCTAGAAGGTACCCTAGGGCCCCCAATAGTCTCCTGGGTTCTTGGTCTAGGACCAAGCAGGTTGATGCCATGGCGAAGTCCCTAGCATGTGGCTAGGGCCCCTATATGCCTCTAGGGTATTCTAGTTTGGGACCAGGGATGTGATGTCCAAGTAGAGCCTGCATGTAGAGGCAAAGATATATTCTGGTATGGGACCAGGGACACGATGTCCAAGTAGGTCCTGCAGGTAGTTGATCATCTTTTAGTGTGAGATTGAAACTCAGCTTAGTACTGAGAACCATTCTGCGAGAGAATGGAGGACTCGATCAGGGTCTAGGGGTGACCAACATGATTCAGTGTGAGACTGAAACTCAGCCTAAGGCTGAAATCCATTCATTAAGAATGGAAGATAATGATGTCCCCTCTCCTAATCGGTTATTGC
The DNA here is from genome assembly GCA_001517045.1 of Pseudotsuga menziesii. Lineage (NCBI taxonomy): Eukaryota > Viridiplantae > Streptophyta > Pinopsida > Pinales > Pinaceae > Pseudotsuga > Pseudotsuga menziesii. The sequence continues at coordinate 132,823 of LPNX010438492.1, forward strand.
TAGATTGCTTCTCAAGGGATTGGCCACCCCTTGACGATGTCCCTAGCACCTAACCCTTAGGAGCAGTGTTAAGGACAAAAGGATTGTACCATCCGTTTGGATCTTCCCCCTTATACAGTGATGACAAAATATTAAAAACTATGTATCTTGAGAGAGAGAAAAAGTCTTTGGTCTTGTTGGTCCTAATTGAATGATTGTCCACCTTTTACGGTTCACCTTGATCTTGTGGTTGTTGACTCTTGGTCCTAGCACTCTCACTTGTGTGCACCTTTGACTATGATGACTCCTACTTTATGGAGTGTATTTATCTAATGGTTTATTAAAGACCATTGGACCATGTATTGTTATGATTACCTTATGTTTTGTTAAAGGACCCTAAACCCACTTATGGTTTTGCACTACTTACCTTATATTGGACCTTTAGACTTTTACTTTATTATAAATTCATTAAATAATAATTTTATAGTCTTATAATAAAATCTTATGATTTTATTAATAGACTTTTGGACCACTTAGTTTTATATTTAAAACCTTTTACTTTATGATTACATAAAGTAAGTCTATGTTACTTTTTAATTACTTTATGAAACCGTTGGACTTTTGTTCTTTCATTTTATGACCTTTTACTTTTCGAACACCTTATTTTTATTTTATATTGTTCCCAAGTATTTTGGACTCGTTTACTCTAACCTATATATACATGAAAGAAGCATACTTTTATCATCCATCTCCGTGATTATTCCTCTCGTGTTTGTCTACGGTGATCTCTTTGTCTATGGTGACCTTCGCGATTATTCCTCACGAGCTCTGCAATTTTTTTTTCTTCTGCATGTTTTATTCTCTTGACGGCTGCTTGCGTTCTTTTGTCGATTGCCTGTGTTGCTCTGGGATACCTGCGGCTGCCTGAATATTCCTCTGTCGGCTGCCTCCTCCACGATTTCGCTTCACCGAAACCTCTGCACTCGCCGGTTACTTCATGTGCCTATCCCCTGCGATTTCACTCCACTGGATCATTGGTCTTGCTTGGTCTTCACGTCACGAGCATTGTCTCAGCATTTTGATCACAGTTTTATCTTCCCTCTGCCACGGGTCTACCTTCACGATTGTGTATCTGTCACAGGTTTACTCTCAAGTTTTACCTCTGTGTTATTCTGCATGGGGTTTACTGCGATCTCTTCTCTGCACAAGCTGAGTTTTTCTGTTTGATCCACCCTGACTGGTTTCGAGAATTTGTTGTGACTAGTGCGTAAGTCTTCCTCATCGTGAATCTGTTGGTAGACTCTTCTACAGTGCTTGTCTGCACATCCTTCACCCTGAGTGCATCTGTGTGATTCTCCTTGACTGCACTGCAAAAATTGATTGAAGAAACTAAGGTCTGTTTACTTCCACTTGAACCCTCTCTCTCTCAAGGTACGTATATGGTTTAACTAGTTTGACTTGTCCTTTCAGTGACAAGATCAAACTCATAACTAACTGAGTATAAGGCAGATCCAACAAATGGTTAAGATTCTTTGTCTTCTGTAGTTTACTTGAGATTTAGTTTACTGCACGTATTATTTATTATTTTTCTGTACTTGACATTTGATGAAACATTTCAAGGATCAACTTTAACGCAATGACCAGCAGAGTGTTAAGTTAACACAGTGACCAACAGAGCGTTAAGTTGAAAGAAATGAAAGTTATGTTGTTATGTTTTATTACAGTTTGAATTTTACCTCAGTTTTTATATGTTCATGTATTGAATTTTAGTACTTGTATTAACACTCATCTAACCTGTAAAATTCAACAGAATGGAGATGTTCTCCAGGCTCATTTTCATTTTAGCAACCTTATTCTTTGTTTCTATTGCCAAATTCAAAGTATTATGAGAATGATCTCTAACAGTGACTAGAGATACATCCTTGCTAGAGATTTTTCTAACTTTTGCATACAATTTCAAAGCTTCTTTTGAAGCTACATCCTTATCATCCTTATATTTGTCAAATAATTCTGACCTGGTTTTGAACTGTGAGGTAGAATTAGTTGGTGTCTCAGCAAAGGCGTATTATTTGACCTCAAAAGCAAGTCTTTTCACTTTCATTTGTTTCTTTTTCTTACCCTTATCCTTTGACACTTGGACAAGTTGTCCTGCTTCTTCAATTTTTTGTTTCTTTGGTGTTCTTGTTCTGTCTTCCTCCTTTGTATCCATGGCATCAGAGAAGTCTCTTTTGTTGGTTCTCTCAGAGTAGCTAGCTATTGGTGTAATCTTCTCTGTTGTTGGAACCATGCTTGAAGCACCAAGATGTAGTGAGTTGACTTCCTTTACTGAGGAAGTGGAATCTTCTTGCATATTAACATCCCCCTGAGTCTCATGGGGGTAGTCCAACCAGTTTGCAATCTCAAGTAGACCTACAACTTCAAAGTGTTCAAAGGGCTTATTCCTATTAACTTGTCTTCTGATAGAGATAATATGATGGGGATCATAATTTATAGCAGCTTCAGTTGGAAACCCCATTTCTCTTAGCAAACTTTTAATCATTGCAATGGCAGATTTGTTCTTAATGATAAATGGGCCTACAGCCCATGGGAACCTGATATCTGAAGACTTCTTAAAATTTAGAAAATGCTCATTCTCCACTATCAATTTCTGTCTGATCAGTTCCAAAGCAAATACTCTGAGAGTCAAAAATGCAAGTAGCATATAGGGTTGATGAACAAACCCATATAACCTTATTACTGTACCTTGTTCAAAAAGAAACCAGTCTCCAATTCTCTTTTCAGGAAAGAACTGCAAAATCTCTTTCATTTGTGGTAAAACTCTGGGTAATTTCTTCTAAAAGAAAGCACTGTAAACCTCTGACATAAAAAAATTCATTAACTTGTTGTAATCCCTATTCATTTCTTCTGTGAGTACCATTTGAGGGAGCTGTATGTTTTCTTCATTGAATGACAGAAACATCTTCAACAAATAAGACTAGAATCTGAAACTTCTTGTTTTGTACTAGCTGAGAATGAATATTTTCAACTAGGAATTCATCAAATTTAAGGCAAGCAGACTGGACTAACTGATTAGACTCTTCTAACTCAATCTGACCAAGGCTAAGGACAAACAACAAGCTTATTAAGGGTTTGGTAACATATTTGTCTGTATCCAACCCTAAAAATTGACTCATAAGGGTTATGACACAATGGGTTTCTTCATTAAAAAGGTTAGCATCAACAGGGAATGGTTGGTTCTATAATTGGATATCAGGTTTAAAGCAAATCATGAAGAAAGCCTGCTTCTGTTTAACTGTACACTCTCTAAAGTACTAGATTATGGATTCTTCGTTATACTCTTTGGACTTTTGGCTTGAACTCAACAGGAACTGAGAGGGTATTTCTAATAACGAGAGGACGAACTAGACATAGGATTTTTGACTTGGTTGATTCCATAATTACCCTCTCAAAGGAGGTGTAATTAGTGACACACCAGTCAACAAATTCAGGGCAACTTAGGGTTTGGTCTATAAACACTGTGAATCTCTGTCCCCTAGTCCTTAAGAAGTTTTAATTTGTTTTTAATAGCTTCTATAGTTCCATTTAGCGGTATTGTATCAAAGATTTCTGAATCCTTATCTTCAAACAACTCTTCAATCTTCTGGTATTCCAGGCTCAAGGCCTCTACTTCTCTTACTCCGGGCATTTAAATACTTTCTCAATGAGGACAAGAAGCCTACCTGGTCTGTTGACAAGTGGTCCAAGGATTTTATCTGAGCTAGCCGCTTCCGCACAGTCCTGAGCTTTCACTTTCCAATGAACAGAATAAACAAATGACCTAATTCCACGTGCATGTACTTTTATATTATTTTTCTCTTCATATCATTCGTGCATCTTTCCCAGTGGAAATAGCTCCTATCCGTCCATCATGTATCCTCCATCTTGTGTTGTTGATCTTTATCCCTGTTTAAACCCCCTGTCCTCATTCTCTACTATGTTGCCTCCCTTATTGTTCATGCAAATCTTCTACGAATTGAACAATAACCCCATATCTATCCTCTGACTGATCTTGACCGTTAATTACTTGCACCTTTTACTCAATTCTTTTGTCCAACTTTGATCTCCTTAAGAATCCTGCAATTTCCCTTTCCGAAACAATTATCCGCCTCTGATCTGAATGCACAACGATCTAAGCCATTGAATTCCACCTTATCTACCCAATTTTCTCTTTAACTTTGGGTGTGCATGTTTAGCTAGCGGAATGATCTCAAGCTGTAGATCTATCTCAGATCAAATCTTTGCTCTTTATTACATATGCCTTTTAATTTCATTCTGCAATCTCAACAAATTTATTCTTCCTCACACCTTTCACCAGCAGAATTTATCCTAACCGCAGATCTAGATCAAGGTTTGATCTAAGCTGTCGAAGCCTGAAGCTCCTACCCGATTCCGTTGATTTCCAACATAAATTATCTCGTGCTTGTTCCCTCAGCGGAATCCTTTAGAATCGTAGATCAAAAACCCACTTAAATCTTCGTTGTTCAACAATGTCGAGCCTACCAAATTCTGCATATCTAAAAAGTTTCTTTGCCCCCGCATGTTGTATCAGCGGAATTGATACCCATTGTAGATCTATTTCCCCTCCAGATCTCCACCATCGAAATGTGCGGGCTCTAAGCAATTCCGCTGATTTTAAAACTTACTTTCCTCATGCAAGTTCTAGCAGCAGAATCCACCTCCGTCGTAGATCTCCTTCATCCTCTGATCTTCATCGTTGAAAAAAGAGGGGCCTACAAAGTTCCGTTGATTCAAAAATTTTGTTTCTCCTTGCATGTTCCATCAACGAAACTTCTAATGACCGTAGATCTATTTCCACTTGTGGATCTAACGGCTGATTTCACCTGTAAGTCAACACCATTCCGCAGGCAATGAAAAATTTTAAAATCGTGCATCTTACCTTTGCGGAATTACCTGTGGTCGTTGATCTTCCCCGCTACAGATCTACGCCATAGATTTCTCCCACGACATAACTCTTGAAGTGGATTTTCGTATTTAACTTATTTGCAAGGTCGGACCTTAGGGATTTTCAATATTTTTCATTTCAGACCAAGGAATAGACGCTTCAAAACCTTTAGAACCTACTCTGCACTCCTCTAGGTCATATGATATAAAAAAATTAGACTTTACCCATCATTTTCACTGGCCTAACCCCTTCCAACCTCTTAGCCCAAATATGGTGCTAACAGTTGAGATTAGCTAAACTAAGCCATCCTCAACATAGCTACAGTGCATTTTGGCCACCATAAACTATTAATGCCTCACAAATTATAGTTGCTTCCTATATATCTTAGATTTTCATTATTTTATCAATTTCTCGTTAATTTGTTCCTTCCAATAACAAACCCCTCATTACACCTTAGAGATTTATATTTCAAACACCAAAACTAGTGTCTAGAACCAAAAGAATCAATCCATAGTTTGCATTAATGTTTGAATTACAAAGGAGACTCCCACATAATTCAGCACATATACTACGAGGAAAAGATGAAAGTAGAGGTGTGTGTAAACCTCAAAGACCAATTTTCAATTGTATCCTTACTTTTTATCATGATCTTCCCAACCACTATATAGTATCTACGCCTCCTTTTCCCGAAGCCCAATAAAATCTAATTAGACCTATGTTATATGTATACAGTGTACACACACATACTTCTCATGATGTTTGGTTGAAAATTGAATTACTATTAGTTATTTAGTTCTAACGTAAAATTTTCTAAATCATTTATTACATTAAACTAATACAATAGTTGAAATTCAAATAATCATCAACTCTTTCGAGCCTCCCCAGTCAGACCTGCCGATTTTGCCGGTTCCGGTCCAGTTCCGATAACACTGGTATACACACACATACTTCTCATGATGTTTGGTTGAAAATTGAATTACTATTAGTTATTTAGTTCTAACGTAAAATTTTCTAAATCATTTATTACATTAAACTAATACAATAGTTGAAATTCAAATAACTATCAACTCTTTTGAGCCTCCCCGAGTCAAACTGTGGTCAACCTTGTTGCTAGGTCGAGTTAACTCAGTCTCTAGTCAGACTCTCTATTGACAATTCAAACATACATGTAACTCATATTTTATTTGCTAACTAACAAATCCAAGTCACTGGGATGAAAAAACTCACTTTCATCAAATACAAATGCCAAAATGGAAAAGATAAAACTCTCATTTTGGAAATATCATAGAATTATTACTCTGACCTTGTCGAGTTGTTTGTCAAGCCATGTTATTCAACATTGACTAGTACATCACTGAATCAGTCTTATACACCCTTGTTGCTAATGTGTTTTCTTTGTTGTCAACGCCCACTAATCATATGCATCTTATTCCTTGCCTTGTGCACATGGTAGCCATCATTTTGTGGCAATGTTTGCCATTAGACTCCATCATTAGCAACAACTAACCCCTTGCTCAATAAAGTCATCAAATTACAAAGACTTCACTTGTTACTTTATGCCACGTCATTTCTTAATACATACAATTCCATTATGCCTTTCAAGTAAATGAAAAGAAAAATAAAAAAAGATTAAAAGAATTATATTGAACATCTCTAAAACCAAAAGCTTAAAATAATTTTTTACTACACTTTGAGATAGTAAATTGGACTGTATCCTGTCATCAATTTCCTCGGATATTAATTGGAATGAATTCTTATTGATAACATCATGTCCACTATTTTTCTCGTTCACATTTCCTTACAAACTTTAACTCAAGACATTACAAATAATATTATAATAATTGATATGGACACTCCTCAATTACTACGCACCTCCTCTTTCTTGGCATTTTGTTGTTCCTCCAATCCTTTAAGAGTTCCATCCATGCGTCTCCTATACAACAAGAACAAAACCAATGAATATAGAATATAAGATTCTAGATATGCATAAAATAAATGGGCACCAGCTTTCAGGTGGTAGATAAGGTCCATAACAAATAGCATGTTATCAAAAAACAATCTTCTAATAAATCATACTTTAAAATCTCATCAAGTGGTTTGCAATTATGTAACTAAAAAACATTATATATATGAAAAAATCATGTAAAATTATAGGTGAACTCTATAGCAAAAGACCTATGATTTGATGATTGAAAATTTCAGGACTCTCTCAATTGTTTGTTTGGTTCCCAATGTTCGTTTAGCTACATGGAATACCTTTACATTCCTCCTCTAGTGGAACAAACTTACCATTACAGTTCCTTGTAAATGACTTCCCAAAGTAACTTTCAAAGGTAGTTTCCTTGGCACCCAGTGCACATCCTTTGAGCACTTCCTTTTTAATCGGGTTTGTAATTCAATACAGCCTTCCATATGGTATTTCCTTGGGACATAACCAAAGCCCTAGCAAATGTGCCCTCATCTCAAGGATGTATCCTACATCCCAGGTGCAGGTCCAAGGAGGTTTATCCCACACCTGGGTAAAGAACAAGATTCCCAAACCAGCTAACCTAGAGTGCCTCCATAAAAATCATGGCATGTGCCCTCAAAATAATCCTAACTTCAAATTTGTAAGTTAATCCAATGCCCCATCCTTGAGGCACCTTATTTTTTCTACCATTGAAAACTTGGAACCTTAGAAGAGGGATGTATAAAATTCAATTCTTTGTTTGGTTACTAGTATTTATTTAGCTGCATGGAATACATTTACATTCCTTGTGGCACAAACCTACCATTAGAGTTCTTTGTAAATGACTTCCCAAAGGAACTTGTAACGCTGTCTCCTTCGCATATACTTATTGCTCCTCCGTCATGAAGAATATTAGAATGCAGCATACATCCTTTAGGCACTTTGTTTTTTCTAGATGTTGAAATTCAAGACAAAACCTTCCATATTGTGTTTCCTTGAAGCGTGTCCTGAGCCCTACGAAATGTATCCTTGCGTCAAGGATGCGTCCCACATCCCTTGTGGGACAACATTACTAGACCAACCAATAGTGAGTCCCTCAGTAAAAACTGGGGCATATACCCTCGATAAACCTAAATTGTAATTTGTAAGGTCAAATCCCATGCCGTCTCCTTTAGGGACCTTATATTTTCTACAATTGAAAATAAAACCTCAAAATAGGGATGAGTAGAATTCAATTGTTTGTTTGGTTACAAATGTTTGTTTAGATAGATGTAATAGCTTTGTATTCCTTGTGGAACAAGCTTCCCGTTACAGTTCTTTGAAAATGAATGCGCAAAGTAACTAACAAAGGTAGTTTCCTTTGCACCTACCTTTTGCTCCTCCATCAGGAAGAATATTAGCATCGAATGTACATCCTTTAGGCACTTTATTTTCTGCAGATGTTGAAATTCAAGACAAGCCTTCCATATTGTGTTACGTTCAGACATGTTCCCGTCCCTTGGTAATTTGTCCCACATACCAGGTGTAAATACAAGGAAGTCTATACTGCACCTAGGAACAAGACAACATTCCCAGAGAAGCTGACCTAAAGTCCCTCGGTAAAAATCAGGAAAATACCCTCGAAATAATCCTAACTTTTTATTTGTAAGGTCTAATCTCATGCTCGGCATTCTCATGTTTAAGGCCTGATCTACATCCTCCATGCCCAGAAATATGATTTAAGCACCAATTTGTATTTTGCATACTTTGTGATCTATGGTGTGAATCTAACCAATAAGCAATCATGACAGTCTGACCTGCATATTCCATGCCTAGTTGGAAACTATAGAGGTTTACTATGTGTATTTTATGTTCAGTGGTTATAAAAAGGCCAGCTGCCAAATTTGTGTTTATATTGTTTGACACCCTGTTACAAAGATATAACATGCATATCTAATACCAAAATAGAGACTACACCTACTAACATTCCTCAAGACTTATATTTTCCATGGTTAGGTACCCCTTCCCACAAGTTTCGGCAAACACATACCAACTGCAGTGTTGTTCAATGTTACAAAGCATCATTATAGAATTTCAATCACAGGTTTTATGTTTTAAATTTAACTTTTTACATTAATCTTGGCTCTAATTTTAAAAATTTATAACATTTTACATATTTTATATACATGAATGTGTGTGACCCTCCAATGAACACCACGCACCCTAATTTTGGGAGTGTCACCCATGTACCTATACTCACCCATCATAGTAAAAGAGATTGCCAAGCCAACCAAACCTGACCCCTAAACCAAGTCAGTTTCATTCAGAACCAGCCAAAACTAGTCAACCCAGGTGAAACCCAGATCAAACTAGCTTGACCGGGGTGGTTCTTGAAAAAATCAGTCACACTAGACCATGTCTGACTGGTCAACTCATGCAGGAAGGTTATAAAATGCCAGTTTGGGCATTTCATTGTCATATTCATTTGTTTTCTCCTGGGTTTTCTGTGCTGGCTTCCGCACTATCCTATAGGATTTTCCAAGCACCATGAGGGGGGGGTGGGGCATAGAGCACACTAGGGCACAAATTCATCAATATACCTCTGCCTTAGCAAGACTTCTACAAGTTTCAAGAGTTGATTGGATTCTGGAAGAAATATAGGGAACACTTTAGAGCTGACAGTTGAGGCAAAATTTTGGAGTATTTGACAGCAGTCACACAGTACAGTGCAAAGCTCACTTCATTGCTCAAGCCTCGCTGCCACACTTAGGTGCTCACATCTAGAGGGGTTTTTTGCAGCCAGGAAACAATTTCCACTGGACATAATCTTCATTTCTCAGGTCTATTTTTTGACAACCACAGCAGATTATCCAAAGTTTTCAGTGCAGAATTTGAAACTTCTCAGATTGTCTTTTCACGAATAGGACCTAAAATTTGATGGCAGATTTTCTAAATTAATCTTTGGACCTGAAATCATTTGCATCCCTGTAACAGCTCATTTTCAGGCCAGGAACATTCAAATTCAGGCCTTTAACAAATTCTTCATAGACCTCTTCTTTGTTGTTTTTTACCAGTGAAATATCCAGGAGGGATTTTGCCTGGAACTACCACCCGCAGATTATAAAGGGCCTAGCCCTAGCCCTGGAAGCCTACAAGACAGGTAAAGATAAGAAAAGAATCTTGGCAGATATGGCTGGGTCATCCAATACACCTGCAACAAAAGATCAAGACACATAGGAAGAAATCATAGAGGAAGCATCAAAAGAATAAGAAACACAAATGGGTCCTACTACAGGGAGTGAAGAAGGTAGAATTAGATACAGAGGTGATGCCCCAACACAACCCATTCACACTCCCAATGTGCATGCCTTCTTTGCACTTTGCACTGAACCTGGCTCTCAACCTACCTTGGATGGCATGGGTTGGAAGAAAAATGTTCATGAGCTAGCTAAGAAGGCTGTTGAGAACTTCTAGTACTATTCACCCATTCCCTTCAATGTGGAAAGGACCATGAATTGGTAGGCCATGATAGACATTACCATTGTTTGCCTGGGCTTCAAAGCCACTACCTTTGAGGCCTTAAGAACTGAAATGTTGGTTGAGGCAATTCAAGACATGAAGGTGGTCCTGCAAGGTATTTGTGCTTCATAGAGACGAACCGGTCACACTATCATGTCAGATAGGTGAATCAAAAGGAGAAACAGCCACCATTTTTCTCAAATCTGTTGAAGCACGTAACCATGTAAAGAATGCTAAGCTTCTTTGTGAATAGATTGATTGGGTTATTTGAGGTTGGGGTAGAAAATGTATGCAGCCAACTACATGGCTACAGGGCAATTGTTAATACAGATACACCCCACCATTTTCCAAACCCCATGTGCCACCCATTGCATAGACCTCATATTAGAGGATATCGGCAAATTTTTTGGGTCCAAAAAATTGAAGAAGGCATGGAGCTTGTTTGCACTGCTATCACTAGATTTGCAACAAACTTCATAGACTTGAAGTGTATTGTGACACAAAAAATAGCTTTGAACAGGAAGTTTGTGGCCCTGGAGAGAGTACAAATATTCAAAGACCACTGACAGCATGCAGATCACGACTTTTTGTTATAACGAGGGGTTTTGGAGGGTTGTTGAGGAAGTGGTCATGTTTTCAGAGCCATTCTTTAGATCCTTCAGACGCTGGACAGTGGAAAACCTGCACTGAACAGGGCCAAGGAGGGCATTAGAGCCACCTATGAGGGAGATGAGGCCAAATATATGCCATTGGCAGGAATTATTAACAGTAGCTGGTCCAATCCATTCCGTAAGCCTTAACATGTTCCTTAGTACTTTCTAAACTCAGGATTACAGTATAAGTTGAGCTTTCATGCATATGCAGAAATGAAGAGGGCCTTCTTTAGTTGTATTGAGCAGCATTTTGGGCATGATGATGCCTTGTGTAGGACTGTTCTTGCCCAACTTCATTGGTTCAGGACCGCAGTGCAGCAATTCAGGGCCATGAAGAATTTTACAAATACTAGATTTAAAATGATTTTTACAAAAAACTAGATAAAGACTTTCAAAATTTTGGTTGCTAGTTGCTCCTCTCCAACGAATTTGAAACTCATAAAAGTGCTCCATTAGGTTGTTGTCACCTTCCAGCAATCACCTGTCTTGGAGACCCACTTGATCAAAATTAGAGATCATCATTATCACTTTTTTCAGCATCATCCTCATCCACTTTGTCAATAGTATTACATCATTCCATTTTTTCCTTACTACCCCTAGATTAGGCAAACCAAAGGGAAAATGTTTTTTATAGGTTTTGGTCATTAAGCTTGTTGCCGCCTAATTCACACCTCGGGTCACGTGGGAGAAATCTTCAAGCCACTAGGTGCAAGTAAGAGTCAAATGCTGTCACTTAATCATGATGCCTCCGTCTAGGATTTCTCCTAGCAAAGACAAGGGGGGTGGTCCCTATAAAAATAATCTAAGATGTTAATCTATAACAAAAGAAAACAACTATTCTAGGAGTTAAGATGAAATAGCTTAAATTTAAACAACAGATTACTGCAACCGGTGCCAATGAAAAGAGTACTCGTGTATAAGGGTTGCTGCTATGGTCTCAATGAAAGTACTGCAGTTGTCTCGGTTGGTAAATTTTAAGATTATTAAATGAGTAGATTAGGGAATGGGTTAATTGTTGATTGATTTTATTAATGTGGCAACGGCCTAGATTATTAGGAGAAAGGGAATTCCAAATATAGCCAAAGGGTATGAGGAATATGTCCAGACTTGCTTAGAATGATGTTCGAGGCCTCAATAAAGTGCTCATAAGCATATGGTAAGCTTTCATTGTGCCATGTCTTCTTCTTCCATCTTGTGGTCAATGGCATCTAGCAGTTCTTGGATATCCTTAAAAGTAAGTGCTCTTGTAATGAGGCACTCTCATCCATTGTAATCGAGAACATGTTCTTCAAGAAGAAGGTTCTACACTTGTTTGAAGTCTCCTGCAAATCTTTCAAATGCTTCCAGATCACTTCAAAGGTATTCTAGACCTCAAGAAGCATAGCATCTATCGCAGACAACTTAAGCAGCATTACTGCTTCTCAGTCTCCCTTAGCAAACTTGTCCCAGACTCCCAATCTCTACCAAGAACTGTTGGCTGAGTATCTTTACCTAGGAAAATATCAGCCAAACACCTGTACTCAAAAATGGCCAAAATACATTGCAAAAGTTGTAGTTCTTGTAAGAGAACCTCTAGCTAGCTTCCAACATGATGTTGGTTAAAGAGGCCATAGATATAAGTCACAAATGCAGAAAAATACCTATCAAAAACCCCTGGATACTTGCTCTAAGCCCACTATAGCAAACACGTATCACTGATAAAGACACATACTTCTCATAAATCTGCTCAGTTACAGCCCAAAAACACACAGATTTTGACAAAATCTATTCAAAATCAGCCAAGGAAACCACAGATCTGCTCTCAAACGGCTTAAAACAATTAGATCTGCTACAAACCAGCACCAAAACAGTTTATTTCTTTCTGGATCTGCTAAAAAAAATAAATCAACAGTTGAAATCTAGGCAACAATTTAGTCAAGAACAGAGCCACTCTGCTCTTAGATCATCCAAATTGTACAAAAATCAAAGAAATTTCACTGATCTGCTGTCAAACTGGTCGTACAAGGAAAAATCTTGTCAAAACAGTTATTTGTGCTGCTCATATACTCTGTACAGCTCTTAAATCTGCTATGCGGTGCTCAAATTTATCTTTTGTACAAGCAGAAATCAATTGACACCTTATGTCTATACTGTACGTAATGTTCAATTCTTGGTAGAATCTTTAAATTTCCATAGAATTCCTTGCTTGTACAAAATAGATCTACCTGAACCTGTATGTCTAATTCCATACGATAGGCGTACAATCGAATGGTGGCTGGCAGTTGCAATTGTAAGGTGGTTGTAGACCCCTCCCCCCTCCAGTCCCTTTTTTTCTATCAAACCTCAAACTACAAGGTTCCACTATAATAAAAAAATCATGTTGTTTCCAAATGAAAAATTGAGACAATACCTAGTTTCAGCAAAACCCTTTCAGCTTTTCGATGTGTTACACTAGTGATCCTTCGATCTGTCTCTACCAGCAACAATCCCTAGGTCTTCACGCTCTCATAGACACGTGGCTCTAGCTAAGTTTCGATACCATATCACAAACATCAAACACATAAAAAAACCAAGACTAACTCAAAAGAATTATCCATATTGTATTGCCTAGATGAAAAGGCGAAAGCTTAGACCTACAATGATGTCAAGTCAATCCACGTTACAAATGTGGGATAGACCAAGAAACACAATAAAGTGAAACAAAGCATAAAAGAACAAAATAACATAAAGTCTAAAGTGACTTTATCAATGCCTAAGTCTAATATCATATTGACCATTATAAACTAAGTTTTATAATAGTCCTCATCCTCTTTGTCAATATTATTATGACATTCCATTTTTTCCTTACTTTCCCCTAGATTAGACAAACCTATGTTGCACGAAACGGGAAAACAGAGACGAGTTTCTGAAAAGGTACACATTGGAAACGTGACCCCCCAATTTGTAAATGGGGAAATGATATATATATATAAGCAAGGACATTTAAAAAATTGAATGTAAACATAAATCATAAATCATACGTGTAACATCACATTTTACTCATAAATGATTACATAATGCAGGTACTAGTAATAATATCCAAAAACAGCCTTTATAAATGAGGCTAATAACATAGTGGTGGTGGTTGGTGATGAATTTAATTACCCCCCTTGTTTGGCCTATGAGTTCCTTTATCCATGGAACTTTACTGTCAATCCAAGATCAAATTTAGATTATGGACAATGCAAGATGTTGATAAAATGTGACCATACCTACTCTCGATAATTAAACCTTCAACTTTGCAAGCCGGTGCATTATCCGTGCTAATTAAAACCACCTTACTAGGCCCTATTTGCTCAATAGCTTTGACTAATATATCAACAATGAATTGAGCATCTTTTACCTCCCCTAAATAGCCTTCATCCTTTATAAACATTGCTTCCTTTGGTAAAGTGACAATGATATTTATCGATGGCCTACGCCTGGTATCTGTCTGTCCATCCGAGACTATAGTAACCCCAGAGCTACTCCATGAAGCACAAATTGGTGATAAGCTATCCTCCACAAGCTCCTCCTTTTTTAGTAGGTCGGTTCGTAGTTTCTCATAGTTGGTCCCCTTGAACCCTTGAGGAGTTGTGTTAATTTCTCTCACCATTTTTTGCCAATAAGGAGACCGAACCACATCGAAAGGGGGACAAGCATAGATGACCCTAGCCATTCTTGTTTCAGCTTCTCTCCTTTGAACATTCACAATTTTAGCTATTATGCTCTCTTGAATCGAAGGAGACAACGCTTTAGTATTTTTCGATGCTTGTTGTTCTTGTTGTTGAGTTGCTTTCCACTTTCTTACTTCATGCACAATCCATGGCTCACTGTTTGGAGCTTGAGGTGTAGCATTAGCAACCTGGTCATGTCTTCTTTTAATCCTATTAGTTTTATCTTGCTCACTTTGATACCTCATCCTCTCAGTTGGGTCACTTGTTTTGGGCAACAACCAACACCCTTTCTTGCTACATGCAAAAAGTGTGCCCTCACTATTGGGTTGGAGCCCTTATACTAAGAATTACAAAGATTAGTAGATTACATTGCCATTGCCATGAATCACCACCTCCACATTTGGAAAACGTTTAAACATTTTAATAAAACATTTGGAAATCTTTTAAACATTTTGTAAATATATTTAAACATTTAGTCAAATTGACCATATCTGTATTATGTCGAATATTCGCCAAATTTTAAATTCCATGCGAATTTTGTACAGGAACTCCCAAAACAACCAAATCTTGCTACTATACATAAAAGCACAGAACAAACAACATTTTATTTTCTTGGGACCCTCACCTTCCCTTTTCTTCTCTATATAACCATCCCAAACCCTAACCTTTGTTGTCTAGGGATGTTGAAGTTGGATTTTTGTGAACAGCAAGCCTTCAAAGGCAGAAAAGCGTCGACAACGAGGGTTTTCTAACATATTCCAAGTACATTTCCGGTCCAGAAAGCATTCTCTCAGTGAAAAAAAGGAGAAACATCAATCTTTTTCGATTTTTTAGCTGGAAAGTTTAGAACAGCAGTTAGCAGTTTGACTTGATCCAGGGGTTGCTATATCCACATTCCCATCGATGATGTTGATAGTGTCTCATGGGACACAGATGCAGCCTTGCAGAGGACGAAGCAAAGAGTGATAGAGCATGACCATGCCTTGAGTCTTGTTCTGTTTCCATTTTATTGTTATTTTTTGTTAAGATAGTCTTGATTCTATTCTCTACTTAAATAACGATGAATGTAATTATACGCTGTATTATTGCATTTCATTTTGATTTAACCATTGAGTCATTGATGATATTACAATGATTCTCCAATTTGTGTAACTGTCAATTAGATCATGGATATTGTTCCTTTAATTGTATATGTGTGATTAGTTAAACATTAAAAAATATTATATTTTATATTTAAATTTTGTTGTATTTTTTATATGTTTAGTATAAAAAAGTAGGGTCGCCTATCTCGGAAGCCCATCCCCTATGATGTCCCTTGAAATTTAGGCGGTCCTAAAACACATCCCTACATCCCCAAAACGAGGTAGAATATCGTTAAATTCACCTTAAATTCTAAAATTGCCAATATTACAGATTTCTGGATTGAAGATGCTAGTAAAGCCAAGTTAGTGTGGGAAACAGAGAAACTGCCAGATGTTTGTTTTGTGTTGTTTACCTGTGATAAGGAGTTGACTTATAATTTATATTGATTTGCTTCGCTTTGTCATCCCTGACTTTGCTAGATAGGAATATTGCATCTTCGCTTTGTCATCCCTGACTTTGCTAGATAGGAATATTGCATCTGATAGGAAAGTCAGGCATTTTATTTCATAGCCATGCTAGATAGGAATATTGCATCTTCGCTTTGTCATCCCTAACTTTGCTAGACAGGAATATTGCATCTGATAGGAAAGTCAGGCATTTTATTTCATAGCCATGGATAAAATAAAATAAGATAATTTTATTAATGCCAAACAGAAGACCACAAAAGTATTAGGTCAAAGGGAGTAAGATAGTACATTTTCTAAAACAATACTAAAAGCAGAAAGATAGAAATATCTAAGAGATGGCAAGAGACATGCCGCTAAATGTCTATCTAAAAAAACTAAAGCAAAATGCTGACAGAGAGAGTATAACATAGGGTGCCTAGTGCTGGTGCATAAATAAGATAACATGATTTATTTTATTGATGTAAATAAATTAATACAATTAGAAAAATAGGAATCCTATTAAAAATATGCAAACTAATTATAACTCGTCAAATTGTTCACTGACATCGTAAACATTTTAACATGTATGCAGAGACATCTCAAGATGTGAAATGTCCATTGTTTCATTTAGGTAATGGGATTCATCCCCAGGTGTGAAATGTCCCTTGTTCCATAGTGAGGGCACACTTTTTGCATGTAGCAAGAAAGGGTGTTGGTTGTTGCCCAAAACAAGTGACCCAACTGAGAGGATGAGGTATCAAAGTGAGCAAGATAAATTCCAATGTCGCCAAGTGGGCAAAAAGATAGTTTAAAAGAACTTACAGCTCCGCCGTTATGTACTCGATTCTCTTGGCGACATTGGCATTTGCTTCTGCAAGATCCTGCTTTACTAGCACGGGACCAATAAGCTTGTACACGTTCGCATCCTCGCTCAGCAATGCCAACTCCTGTAGCAATAAATCTGGCAGTAGATTAATTCCTTGTAATGCCCTATTATTCATAGCTGAAATTCATACCAATTGAACGGCATTCCTTCCTGCTTACCTTCTGAACCATCTCATTTTCGCCATGCTGGATTGCATACTGCTTCCTCACTTGATGATTCTTTGCGATGTCTGCAGCGAACAAAACCCATAATTCAATTGTATGTTAATTGATTTTCACGTGTGCACTGCTTTGCAAAAACTAGAAACAAAAAAAAACCCTTGAAAATTTGACCTTTCCGAATCTTGTTGAGGGCATTGGCCTGGTTCTCCAGTTGTTGCTGGAGATCCCTCACGGCTGGTGTAGTCATTTCTAGTGGACGGTTACTGAGATATCACAGCTGCGAAAACCCGAAAGCTTGAAATGTAGGCGTGTAGGCGCTATGTCGTTTGAGGCAAAAGGGCAATAACGCTTATTTGAATAATATATACATATATGTATATATATTCAAAATTAATTAGTGTTGTTAATTTAACTTTTCCATCTTAACATTCTAATCTATAATTATTGTTTTTTTCCACCCTATTTTAATGCTTTTAATATATATATATATATATATATATATATATA